>JAOEHT020090796.1:0-13112 GCA_025448195.2 Parazoanthus atlanticus | reverse complement strand
CAAGTAATAGAGTGAACAAACGGCGAGGAATGTTTTTTCCAACTGTTTGCCTTACCTGTCTGGCTGCTGCTGCATGGAAAACTTGCAATTTTCCAACGACCTTTGAAAAACATTCTGGCGTTATGCTCTGGTATGGCGCGAGCAAGCCATCTTAGTTTTTGTCAAACGTAGAACGAGTTTAGGTTCTTTCTTTTTGCAGGATAAGTATAAAATATCTAGGTCACTTTATCCGCTGGATAATGATTTATTCAACTGAAAGCGCTACCTCTTCTGATAAATGTTAACAAGTAATAGAGTGAACAAACGGCGAGGAATGTTTTTTCCAACTGTTTGCCTTACCTGTCTGGCTGCTGCTGCATGGGGGCATCTGTAAAACAAATAAGAGCCTCAGTCAAATCAAGAAAAATAACTTTTTCGTATCTGGATCTACCTTTGCCTTTTAAAGAAACATCACTGTTAACCCTCTCCACATTTCTATCTGACTGCATAAAATATGCTCTCTCTCTCTCTTTTCAGCTCGATTGGCTTTATACTTAGGTCGGTTTCTTTGTATAATCCTATGTAAAATGCAGCATTCGAAGATGGCAATAAAGTTCTTCTACTTCCTAGTTTTTTCTTAGATTTTCATCACTATTAAATATGAAAAGTTTCTTGGTCATTTCCGTTGACCGTATGCCTTCACCCAATCTATTTTTACTGGCCTTCATCTCAAAAAACCTGGAAAACAGACTTGAATGGATGCTGTGCTTATGCGGGTAACACCTGACAATACTCAGTAATCACTCACCTGAATGAGAAGGCACCTCCCCAGGGGCCGATGCTGTCCCAATATTGGTAGGAATTTGAAGTTTCCTATCAATAAAGGCAATCAATCCAATTAGAATTTTT
Source organism: Parazoanthus atlanticus (assembly GCA_025448195.2). Lineage (NCBI taxonomy): Eukaryota > Metazoa > Cnidaria > Anthozoa > Zoantharia > Parazoanthidae > Parazoanthus > Parazoanthus atlanticus. Next base: position 12,224 of record JAOEHT020090796.1, on the reverse strand, counting down.
CTAAAAGGGAAGATTATTCCTTTAACAAAGAAGGCGCTCATACACAAAGGACTTACTCTTGCCGTAGTGGTGGTTTGAGATAGCGCCTTTCAATTCCCCGCTCCACTGAAGCCAAACGAGTAATCGCTGCAGATAATGGGTTACCCTCCTCAAAATCTTTGCATTCTGAAGAAAAGGTAGAGTGGTGAATTTTGGGCACATTAAGTTGAGTAGCAGGTCGAGAATTCACTCAACCTGCCCTACTCATATTTAATATATAAGAACCTAGTTAGCTTCATATCCGAAAATGGTTCCTATTTAAAGGGTCATTTAAAAGATTCCCTTTGACATAAGCAAGCACTTATATTGATTTAGGCATGAAGTGACATTTGATATTTATTTGCATCAGATCCATGGATCAAACGTCACATTGCGAACTGCTGCACCACTAGAGGCAGCATAAGCACCATAATTTTCCTTAGATACTACATTCACTATATCTAAGTAAGAAGCTGCTTAAGCTAGCCGGAGTTCTTTATGCAGGTTTTTACTGTATCTTACCTCCAAGTTGGTTGTAGCTCATGAATCGTGAAGCCTTTGGGTGAAGCTTCCAACCCTAAAATAATAATCAACTAGTTTAAAAGCAAGAACGACTAACACCAATCACTTCTACTCTTTAAGACAAGAAAAATGAACTTTATGGGTTTTCGTCAACTAGTTTGAAGGTAAGAACGACTAACACCAAGCATTTCTACTCTTCAAGACAAGAAAAACGATGGTCATGTTATGGCCGTTTTCATCAACTGGCTCAAAAGTTAGAACGAACAACACCAATCATTTCTACTCTTCAAAAGCAAAATGAGTGGTCATGACATGATTTTTTGACGACTAGTTCAACAATTAGGACCTTCTTGGTGTCATAAAAAATTGTCTTCAGCACCGAAGACAAGGGTTAAGTGCTCAAGATACAAACCTTGACTTGTAGACTTGCAGTGAAGACTCTCTCCTCCAGATCCTCAACTTCTCGCAGCATTCCCTTGTTGATGGCAAACGCCACTTCTGGAAACATACTGTCTTCAAACTGACCTTTGGCTTGTGCCTCCCAGCTCTGTTCCCGCTTCTGCTTACTGGCGGCCAGAGAACGCTCGTCATCGGAGTCTTCGTCGGAGTCGTCGGAATCATCCAATTCCTTCCTACATGAACTGTTGGCATATTCCGAGTACTTAAGCAAGTTCTTCTGCAACATCTTCTCCCGGATTCCCCTACAAACAAGAGATCACTCATTACAATCATATACAAGTAAATGAAGTCCGAAGAATACAACAGAATATAATATTTACAAACAGTATGCAAACTATTTCTTGTATCAAGGACTATTTCCCGACAGTCACAGCAAAGTGTCCATAGCTGCCTTTATATTTTGGCTGTGGTGTTTCAGGCACTGCTTCAGATGATAATGCAAAGACACGAACAAGAAGATGCAGTGCAAGGACAAAAAGCTATATTTTAGTGTGCACCCAAAAACAGCACTAAGAATCGTTCAAACCAATATTTTCACAATCTAGATTTTATTTCTGGTAAAAATAACATCTGCAATTTGATCTAGTCATACATTTAATTCTTCATAATACAAAAAATATCAATTTGTTTAATTAATCACAGTCACAAAAGAATTAAGATTTCATTAAGACTGGCTTCAGCATCTGCAGTGTACAGTCATTAGCATAACACATTAATACCTTAAGTCATTCTGGATATATCTTTAATAAAAATATCACATTGGGCTAACCTTGAGTGTAACACTTTGGTGAGTTCCTTCAACGTGGATGGTTCCGTGATTCTCCACCATCCAAACTGCAGGTCTACAAACACGAAATATTGTCCAGTGAGAAAATGATGAAAGCAACTAAACCAAAACTTAATTGTTTCGGTTTGCAGATGACTTTATTCTAAATTCCTGCCTCCTTAATTTTTCAGTGTTTACAAGTTCACCAGTTCGGCCCTAACCAGATCTTGAGCAGTGCATACATCGTCTCTTTGTGGTAAAAAAAAATGATTAACTGCGTAACTTCTGCATGCAGATACACGTCTGTCACATTACTCCTACAGAAATATATTTTTTTAACCGAAAGAACAATCCAAAAACAGTTCCAAAGAAATTCTAACCCATATCCGCTTTATAACACTATGAACTATTCAGGTCCTCAAACAATAATGCTTAAACTTGTTTTATTTGAAAAAAAAAAGACAATACCTCCCGTCAACTTAAGATTTTGCTTTTGAACAGGGAAAATAGCATTTCCGTATTAGGAAACCGTAGCTGCGCGACAATGAAAACATCTGTCACCAACGTTAAAATCCATACCTCAACAACAGTGAACATCAGATACATACATCTAACTATGTACATGCAACTCACCAGTAGGGATCGCAGCTGGTTCCTGGCGCAAAGACTCTAGAACTTGTTTTTTTAACTCCTCAAAGGATAACGAATTGGTCGTTGGATCAGCAGTGTTGCAAGCAGAAGTAGCCATTGCTACAGTCCTTTCCGGTGAGGTAGTCGACACTGATGAAGGAACTGTCAGTGAAACAATCTTGTTGGTTCCCCCAACTAATAGTGATTGCCCTTGTAGTGCTGCGAGTGGAGTGCCAGAGCCCAGGGCAGTGAGCAACTCATGATTCAGGGTTGGGTTGGACGTCTTGGGAGGCCGTCCAGGGGGACGAGTGATGGCCTGAGCATTGATGAAATCGAGGTTGTGATCTTTCTTGCTGTACGTTGGGACAAATCTTCCACTGTGTGGAGTGTGAGATAAAGTCAGAGATGACTCATCACAGGGCATTCGAGGAATTACGCTGAACCAGCACTTCGACAAAGAAGAAGCACTTTTTTGTTTTATGAACACATTGGCAGCTACTGTTTGTGCTTTAGAACTACTCGCACCAACTAAGTTGTCAATCCTGGTGAATAAAGACGTGTTCTCCCTTGAACCCCCTGCTGTCATATTGTTGAGCTTGTTAGGAGACTTCAGGAAACAGTTCGTGTCTTTCGAACTAGTTACACTCGGGCTGCCCAACTCTTCTCTCAAACTTACCACAGACGTATTACTATTCACGTTTGACTGTATGACAGTACCTGACTCTCTGTGTTCATGTTTGGAGTAAGTGTCAATCATGCTATAACCTTTTACTGGTGAACTTTGAAGGGGAGGAATTTGCGGCGGTGATTTCAAGGGTGGGGATCGGACCATCGGTGATCGTAAAGGGGATTTCATTGCGATTTCCTCTTTTTCAGTTTTATTTATAGTGGCATTTTCAGAGTGCAAATCTCCATTAGTCAACACTTCTTTCATTTCAACATCTTCAAACTTCACAGGAGCACTTCCACTATCAATGTCCATCTTCACATCAACACCACTGTCTTGACCTTCTTCTGTCTTCAGATCCAGTACGATTTCCTTCTCCGCACTTTCCAATCCCTCAATGTAGACTCCTCCAGCATGAGGAAGAATCCAGTGGCGTCTCTTGAACCGATCTTGTCCCAGGGAAAGTGCTCTCAAAGAATGTGATGAAGTAAATAACTTTGCCCTAAACGATGAATGTTTCTGAAAAGTAGAAAAAACTAAATGTGTCAAAAATTAAAAAACACACAATTCTCTTAACTACTGTTTTGTAAGCAAAATATCATGCTTGATATAGAAAACGTCTTCAGTGAATCCTACTACACAGTCACAATTTATACGAAAATATTACAAAACGAAATATTTTCAACATTAGGTACCATTACCAGTATTGAATGTGTGACCTGTTACGCCACAAAATAAAACAATTTTTAACGCAAAATGCAACAAAATCTTATGAAATCTTCGGGAAATTATTTGGGTGTTTGTAAAATGTTCGAAAAACGTTCAAAAATATTCGGAAAATCGTTGGAAATATTCGGAAATATTCGAAAAATCTTCGAGAGTGTTTGGAAAATCTTCGGAAATCTTCGAAAATGTCCGAGGGTCCAGGGATGAAATCTTCTGAAAGAAAAAAACTGCATTCTAATCGGCTGTCTAAATGTTTTTATATGATTAGCAGGTATCATACGGTTTTGAGTTCAATATGGAATTTTAATTTAAAAATTTTAAAATTAAAATTTGTACACGTGTGTTTTTCGAAGATTTCAAATTGCATGTGCTCTACATGCTCAATCATGTAATTTAGAATCCTTTGAAAAACACACCAATGCAAATCAATTATTAATTGAACTAGAACACGTCATACGAAATGAATGCATATCTATCTACCACACAAAGTTGTAAACTTGATGGTATTCATTGGCCTTGGGATCTAAGGTATCTGTTTAATGGTTCCTACAGCTTTTGGATCAACGAATATAAGACCTTTTCCAGGACATTTTCAAACCAAAATTGAGAAAATCGCAGACAGTTTTCAAATTGCAATAACAAAAATTCATGCTGCAATACATAAAAATGCATTGATCAGTGAAAGAGTGCAAATTGTTATCTTACAAACTCAACACAAAATTCTAATTGAAAAATGGCAAACTTGTAGCTACCGAACGAAATTCTGCAAGTATCTAGAGTTTTGCCTAAAAACTAGAATACTGAAAACGTACATATACATATTTCATTCGTGTGGAAAATTAAGACCTTTTACGACCAAAGCTGATAATTTTGCAAATTTAAGACATCTTTAAGGTCTTTAAAAATACATAAAACACAATAAGACTTCTTCAAGACGCCATAAAGAACTAAGTGATATCATCAAAAGGTTCCCTTCTCTTCAAAGTATCTGTTTCCTAATTATTCCTTGTGAAAGACATGAGAACCACTTACGTCCAACTGTCTTAATACCCATCATTACAACGCATCTCTTAACATCACGAGCCGAAAAACATGGTCAAAAAGTACATATTGACTAAAAATGTTAATTATATTCGGATTATGCTTGATTTGCTTTCGAGGATTATCCCACCTTCTCCAGTTTCTTCAGTTTTCTCTCCAGCTCTTCCTGAGTTGTTGGTTCTGTATCATCCTGAAATATACAATCACCCCATCAGACACAAGGAAGAAAACTGCTGCAAGAACTTGCACTAACCACTACACTAATATTAACTTCAACTAATTTTTTAACTCCGTGGAAACCAATAAAAAAGAGACCTTCGCTTGTTAGATTAAATCAATTGGTTGCCTTGAAATTTCCACCACTAATTGAGTTCTGCACATTCTTATTGCAGAACTGAAACTGTAACAAATCTTGAAAAGTGGAGAGATCATGATTCTTTCCATTTGCCACGTGTGGATGGCCCAACCACCAGTTTCCAAATTGAATGCAACAAATATTGGAACTGGTTCGGCCCGGAAATAGGGACTGGCCTTGCTTATGTAATACAGCTGCTTAGATCTCCTGTTCTGGCTGGCAAGAATGTAGAAATGTGGTACGTTTTGGTAGGAAGAAATTCATGTGCACACCTTGATCTTCCATTACCAATAGCCTTAAGCAGTTCTCTCGGGCCGACCAGACTCAATAAATGGAAAACACTTAGAAATGTATTGATCAATCCTTACATCATCATCATCGGACTCATCACTAGAGCCGGAGGCACCACCACCACCTTCACTGTCCTCATCTTCCTCATCATCATCATCATTTTCATTCTCTTCTTCTTCATCTTCCTCTTCATCATCATCATCATCATTTCCAGCAGTACTGCCGGCCATTGGAGATGATGGAAGGTTACTGTTGTCACACTCAGCATTTGAGGAAACATCCAGTCTTGGTCGACCAGGCTGCTTTTTCACCTTCACAACTGGATATTTCTCACTCTGAATGGCCTTCAGTCTGTGACACGAAATTAAAAATTCAAGAACAAAAAGCAGCTAAAGATACCGAGAGATTAAAGATATCAAATGATGATGACTATAATATAATAATAAAAGAATGCGTCTAAACGATTAAAGGCTAAAATGCTAAAAGATAAGATTATCAATAAATTATTTTTAAACTAATTTTTTAAGAACATCGTGTTCCACGTTATTTAAAATTCTGAATGCTTTGAAAAAAATGACATATTTTTTGCTCTAGAAACAGATAACTGTTCGCAAAGTAGATGGATGCTGCTAAACCTGAAACCACTTACTTTCTGATTCTGCCTTCTATGATCCATTTGTCTCTTCGAAGGTTTGACATATGTTCTATGCTCCCCTCGATCTCCCTGCAAAAGACAATGTACTTTATTACACTCTGTATTTGTGACAACAAACGTGCTTGATTTTGAATCTAGGACACTTCCGCGTCGTTTAATTTTCGCGATTTTTGATTTTCATGAATTTGCAGGAATCGAGTCATTAAATTTCCGCGATTTTCGATTTTCACGAACTTGCAAAAATATAGTCATTTAGTTTTCGCGATTTTATAATTTCACAAATCCCGCTGTTATCTAAACTGCTTTGAAAAAAAGGAAAACGGAAAAAAAACAAAGAGAAGGAAACAAATGAATGTCAAAATATTTTCGGTTTTTCCTCTAACATCTTAAAATACCTATAATGTTCGAAGAAGTAGTGTACATTGAGTATACACGACTTGTAAAGAAAATCAGTGTAATGAAGATGAGAGTGAAAAAAATGGAGAGCTGGGTGAAATACATAGCTGTGCAAAGAAAAAAGAAAAAAATGAAAGAAATATTTTATTTATTAACACAATTTTTTTGTGACAATAAATTTTTGAGGCATAAATTTCACAATGTCAAAGTTTCACTTTTTCCTTATCGCAAAAAACGCGAAAATTCGATGTCGCAAAAATTAAGGGTAATACGGTGTTATAAATCTAAAATGTTATGTCAAGAACTCCCATAAATCTGAAATTCTTGAAGCCAGTGGAACAGATTGATCAACAAAGATTAGCAGATCGTTTTTTGTGAATTTATTACCTATAAGAAATTGTATTAATATTAAATTCATTTTGCACCTTAAGACCAATTTGTTGTTTCAACGGTTCGATTCGAATTTACATAAGTTATAATTAATGGCAAGATTAAAATGATAATTATGACCTACCCACAAACTGTCCTGCTACAGAGAAGTTCATTGCACAGAAAGGCCATCACCTGACCTTTCTGTACTGGGGACAGCGCCTGGAATGGGAGCTCTGCCAAAGCATCCGATAACTGCAGGGAACAAAAAATATAACATAAATCACGCTGGATGACCAGGTGAAGGGGTAAAGGACCACTTGGTTCTACAACGTAGAAGCTTTAACAGCGTAACTGTACAAATGCATCATGATTAAAGTGAAAAATCTGAATTATTCCGGCACTAGTTATCTATCTTCGACAACTAATATCGGTGACAAATAGACCCCCGCACTTAGCTATAGAAAGTATTTATTTATTGTAAAACTGTGTAAACGGGAAACCAAATTTAAGTAAATTTTCTTCTTCTATAACTTGTTCAATGTTCATAATCATTTGCATTCTTCTGATTTAGAGGGAGGAGTATTTCAAGTAGGCTGCGACATATATTTGCAAATTAAGATAAGCTTTCTATCAAGTTAAACACAGATGACATCAATCACCAAACACTTGCCTCGTGTGGCTCGGCATTCCTTGCCCAGATGAACAACCTTAAGATTTCTGACAAAGAGCTCTCATTTAAGTCTGCTTTGGATAAGTGAACACCAAGCGACGTGTATGCCTGCAAATTAATGAGAACATTGGTACATTTAAACTTTTTTAAAAATCAACATAATTATTCTAATTATGAGATTAGAAGTTTGACGATGATAAGTAAACAAAACGATGATGATGATGACAACGACAATGACGACAGATGGTATTCATCTGATAAGCATATCTCTTGGAACATATCCTCAAACCTGTAATACCAAGTTAATACTAAGACGTACATTGTACATGTGGAATATACCCTTCCTAGCTTGCAAAGAATGCGTAAGCTACAACCCTGCAGCCGTCACAAGACAGATTTTTATAGAGGTTACATCCACTTCTGAACAACTAATCTTTAATGTACTTGTCACTAGTACTGGTACCAAATATTTCTACACCTTTTAGCGTGATAAACTTTACTTTTTTTCCTGCCCCCCCCCCCCTGTTCTCTTTCTATAAATATGATAGAAAAACAATCCTGTAAATATAGTAATGATCTATTATTTTCTTTTTCTCTTCTTTCTTCAGCACTTGTTTTTTTATTTTAATCTGGAGAAGAACATTGTAATAAACATATTAATAAAATATAAATTTTTTTTTAAAAAATTTTTTTTAATTTTTTTTTTTAAAAAAGGTTATAAAAAAAATAATAAAAATTAAAAATAAAATATTTCTACCCACCTGAGGCCCATCAACTCCTGGGTCCAACATGGCTGCACTCAACAAGCTCTGGCACAAGGGGACAAGGACGTTGTCGCTGCTCTCATTCAAGAGGGATGCTTGCATGTCTTTCATACTTGGCATTTCACTGGCAGGGTCTAACAAAAAAAAAGCATTTACAGCAGTACACAAAATTGCTACTAAATCACTGATAAAGTGAGGGAAGAGACACAACGAATTCTAGTAGTGCAGTACCTACGACGTGAGCACACAATTCGCAAATTTAAACCCTCTATTAAATATTTCAAAATCACTTTCTTCAATATTAAACTACATGATGTCAAAGTAGAAAAACCTTAAAAATTACCCCATTTTGTATGAAACCGTCTGCCATAAAATCCTAGTTCACACCCCTTTTCTGAATCTTGCCTACACGCTTGTGTGAAATGACTTGTGCTATTTAACTCCAGCAGCTTTCACACTGAAATACACTGTACTGTATTTGATTTATTTTATTGCTGGCAGAACAATGAAAAACTAAATCATAAAAATAATACATGTATCATACACTCTGTAATACTCGCAAATTGCTACTTCTTACATAATAATATGTGATACGTCTGTATATTTTGTTCTGTGTATGTGTGTAGTGCATGTAATGCTCCTTCCCAGGCTCCCTTACTTTGAGAAAACCACAATCGAAATACAACATATATGTGAAACAATGGTGGCTGAAAATCTGAATAAAGCCTATAAGATAATTCCTCCGTTTTGCAGTGTACAGCTCTACTGCACATGTTTGCAAATCCAGAAAAAGAAATTAGGAATTTTCTGTTTGATGTAAATGAAAAATTGAAGAACAGATTGCAATCACACAAGTTATTTATCGGGTCTCAGTTACCTTAGCAAGGAGCTTTCATTAACAAAATTCTGAATTTAAAGGACCTTTCAAGAACCCATGAAAACAGAAACTAAATTCAATGAGTTTCCAAGGAGTAGCACCAACCCTGCAATCTAATTTACCAAGAAAACGACCCTAGCCTTTGTCTCTGTCATTCATAATGTATAGTGGGTGGCTCCTCTTAAAATGGTCTGCAATTGGTCTAGGGTTTAATGGAGCCGAAACTAATCAAAGAATTGCACACATTTTAGGTATCCTACTGATGATCAGTTACTGATTTGCCTTTTATTTCAGCGACATCATATAGTTGTCTGTGCAGTTTTAATATGCAGCAATAATGAGATCAAAATGTGCCCTTACCAATGTCCAGGGCTTCTCCAAAGTTGTATACGAACTCCTGGACCATTAGAAGATCAGCAAAGGCACACCCAGGAACTTTGATGTTTCTCACCCTTGGCAACTCTGGAAGTGGCTGCAAGTAAACACAAACATGGTGTGATGCAAATCAGCCAGTATTACCCTATCTAGAAATTTTTGTAAAATCTGCATATTTTTAATAGCGTCTGTCTAATGTATTCTAATTGAAAAGGTTGGTGGAGGGAGTTATGGAATACAAACGTTTGATAATAGAGCAATTAACAGGGATCATACACTGATTCACATCAAAATTCTGGGACTTTTCCATGGCTTTCCACGAACTTATTTTACAAAAATCATGACCTACAATTATGAGAATGCCCCAAAATTGATGGATCATGAAGCTGTTTGTCTTGATATGATGACATAATTTTCCTTCGTTCACACAGAGATCCAATTTTCCAGGTTTCCCAGGCCTGGATTTTGAACTTTGAAATTCAAAGACTTTCCAGTTTTTCCATGACAGTTATGAACCCTGAATTAATATGGAGCTCCCATCCCTTTTTATGAAATGTCTTTTCCACACCTTTGTATCACGTAGAACCATATCTTCGACAGGTTTCTTGAGTTCTCGAGCCAGGATCATCTCTCTTCTCTTTTGTTCCTAAAGAATATCAAAAACAAAGGTGAAAAGTGCAGTTGTCTATTTTTATGCCACACCAATATTACATCCATTTCCTCATCTTGTTGCTCAAAACCATTGAATGATGAGGCTGTGAATTACATGGGGTAAAAACAATATTCTATGAATGATCGCAGCAAGTGAATATAACTTCCATGTAATTTATCTTTCTATGATATAAACAAAAAACCTGAACTTTCATAAAATTTGCGGAAATTTCTATATAATCTTCAGAAATCTTTGGAAGTTGTTGAATAATGTTTGAGAATTTTTTGACAATTTTGAAAACTTTCCGAAGATCTTTATGCATTTCTCTTGAGACAGACAATGAATGGCAATGAATGGAGAGAGAAAGCTGTTCCTTATACGGATGCGAGTTTGATCATCTAATCGATCTTGTTAATGGTTCTTTGTGTTTGTAGTAATTATGAGTATATTAGAAACGAGTGACTCGAGTCTGTTTACTGTGGTTCTACCTCTTGCACTTGTTCAGTTTATTTATTAAATTTTGGAATCTACCTGTATGACTATAGATGTTTCTACCTCACCATGAGTGTTCCATCTTGCTGTTATAGCGATCTTATATTATACTGTGGGCTGGAACCCGTCACCACAAAATGTTGCTGTGTGTTTTATTGGGGCAAACGGGAATATCAGAAATTGATAACCCACTAGTGAACGATTGGAAACATGGCACCTTGATAATCTCTGGTGATATCGAAGAGAATCCTGGTCCCAGGTTTCCTATAAAACACTCATGTCTATATAATAACAGTAGGTATTCTTCCTCTTCTACGGTCAACTGCATCAGCGAAACCAAGAAGGTCTAGAACCTTTTCAACTGAGAGATTTATAAACATTATTGTTAAAAAAATACAGACTTCAATAGTCACATCAGAAAAATTGTAAAAACAAATATGTGGAGAAAATGTGGAACAAACAATTGCAAGAAAAAAAGAAAACCATTTCAGAGCATCCAAACAACTTCACAATAATAGCTGACCGTCCAAGCCAATTTACCAATATTGCTATTCTCCTTACAGTATCAATACAAAACAAATTATTCTGTTATGGCAATTAAGGATCTGATTATACACAGCAAACTCTCAGCCATGAATTCCATATTTCTACCAACTTGTTTCATGAGAATCAAGTTCTGTATGGAAACACATCGCACATATTTCGCGTTTGGCGGTTAATGATGGCATCGTTGCTTGCATAAGAAACCGAGTGCTAAAATCTGAAATGTCTCGATAAACAGACTTACCATTTTTCTCTCTTTAGCTCGTCTTTTCTCCATCCTCTTCTCTTCCTTCTGTCGTTCACGCTCCTATTCAAGAACAATCATCATAATAATAATAATAATTGATAAGTTAGAATAACGTAAATTAAGCATTTCTTCCAAACACATTATCTTTTATCTAAAAACTAATGTCAAAATAGAAATGAAAAATATAACATTTAAAATAATTAACCGAAATGCTGTTTTTAAAAGCTGTTTTGCGTTTCATTTCAAAAGCATCCACAAAAGAAAAAAAAGTCGGGAATGGAATTTCACAGTCTTCTGGTAGTGGAAAAGGATTTGCTGCCGTATACTGTAGGTATTACTTTTCTTTCAGACACGGTTGGAGAGTTGAAATTACTCATAAAAAGTATGTGGCAGGAGTATGGTGATTACTTTGTGTTTTGCCCGGAACATGAGTCAAAATGATCCATGACAGGACAAATAACATAAAATCCAACTTAATCGCCACCTAAAACAGACCAACCATATCATTTTATCTCTTGAAAAACTCTGATTGTTGCTGAAAGTGCCAGTCTATAGATATTTTAGATTGAAGTACTTAGTTGTCTCCTGAATAGGAATTTGAGTATGTGCAAAGCCATGAAAGAATCATTTAACGGTACAGAGCAAAACTTGACGATCTTTGTTGTGCACCCAAATCATAGATATATAGCTGCAGTAAATCCCCCAC
>JAOEHT020090708.1:0-13117 GCA_025448195.2 Parazoanthus atlanticus | reverse complement strand
AAATTTCCGCGATTTTCAGCCTCGATATTCTTATAAAGTATATTCTTCTAAAAAAAAAAGAGTGTACACGTATATCCTCAAAAGATCTTTTTCGTTTGAAAAAAAAATGCGACCACAAAATTTTAGACTTTGCTTATATAGTCTATGCCGCAACTGTAAATCAAGATGAAGTGAGTAAATTAAAAGCTTGTTATTGACTGACATAATTGAAATCTTTCGTCAATATTTAATAAATGAAAAAAGATTCAATACTAAAGAAACAGTGTCGCACGAAATTCGTTTTTTGCCGACCCTCAGTTGCAACTGATAAGGAAGGAATTTTACCCACATTTGACTTCAATTTACCAGTTTACAACTCTTGCAACTGTTAGTGCTGGGGAGAAACAGTTAAAATAATCACTTCTTCTCTGCTTGAACAGCAAATACTAATCAAACAGAAAAGACGTAAAAGTTTATATTGAGGTGAAAATGATAGGAAAAAAGTGTCTTTCGTGTCTCAGATATGGGTTAGTAGAGACCTTCACAAACAAAAAAACGCAATGACCACTTAAACTGATTACCATGCATTAGTCCTGATTAAAAAAGATTGAACTTCGAAGCCAATCAGAAAGGTCACAGAGATTGATCGACCATGTACATTACATTTCTGTTCCTTGGGACCCACATTAGGAGGCACTTTGGGAAGGGAAAATGATTTGTTTGCCTCGAGGGATATACTCCTGAACTCTCCTCAGTTATGTAAACTTTTTTCTTCTTCATATTTGTCTCGTGCATGCTCGTCTTTCCCCAGACACATCACGCTTCTTGTTTAGTTGTTGCCTTGTCTGTGGATCACACAAGGAGATTACAATCACAAATGCAGAATAAAATTTCAAACGGCGTAATTATTAGTATAAACGCACTCGTCAAGATACCAGTTACACACAGACTTGCTATAAGTTCACTCGCAAGTCACACGGGCTGAGATTGTCCAAGGAACGTCTGACAAAAACGATCGCCCAAGGCGCTCTGCTTGCTCGTTCGCGCCTCAGCGCTCGCTTCCTTGGCTAATCTCAGCTCGTGTGACTTGTGATTCGACTTGTAGCAAGTCTACAGCCGACATTGCTTCATCTCCGAGTTTTTTTCTTTCTTTATATACAGGCAAAACACGTCTCTGTGAATTATGAACGAGAATACGTGCCGTGACCTGCGTGGCATAGTTAAGTGGACTCAGCTGCTACTGACAAAGAAAACAATATTTATGGTAAATAGGATGGATGATCTCCCGCCGTCTTTATATCGGGGCCACTGGGATTAATCGACTCAACAAGCCGAGGATTGTAGATATATCCCAACATCACCTGCTGACAATACTTTTTATCTGATTGTTCTTTATAAAATTGCTTCCTACCACTAAATAAAACTTTAATACCATTCGAAATAGCGATCATGGCATAGTGCCGGGACGGATTCTAAAACTACCCAGGTTAATTCGTGTCAAGTACAAAAAATAACCATTTAAATACCTCTGATCAGAGTATAGAATTCCACACTGGTCTGTCTCCCATATTCAGTTTGTGTCAACACTTGTTCTTCAAACTCTCCTGCTATTGCTGTCTCAGTGTTGAAATCAAGTCGTTATCAGTCGATTTTCATCAAGGAAAAACAAAGGTAGCGTCTATTCGCTCAGAATACAAAACAATCCCTATTTTATAACTAAACAGATAGAACTGTTGAAAAGCACTAAACAAATCTGAGATGAAGTATACGAATATTTTAAATCAACAACGCCGACTCTCACTTACTAGCTACAGACAACATCGAAATATGTTTAAACCAAGAGCAATTTGAAAAATAAAAATGCTTAATTCAACTGAGACATACTTTTAGCATCCTTTTTTCGAATTTATTAAACCTGTATATGCTAATGGTGAAAGACTGAAATTTAGAAAGCTTTTCTGCATACAGTTTTAGAATGTCAAATTTGAGGTATGAGTGAAAACTATTTTTAGTCATTGAGCAGGATTTGCTGCCGAGTGACTGTTCATCAAGAGTAATGGCGCAAAATTTAAAAAGGTTTCAAAAACCCGAAATATAAAAACTTGCCACGGATTTAAATTTGTTTAAAATAAGTTGTTTACATTGAAGTAGACGTTATACAGAGTAAATAATAAAGAAAGAAAATGGCAGTAAAACATGCCATTTTCTTAAGTGCTTTTCACTTTTGGTTTCCTTCGTCCTAAAATCCTTTATGTTGTTCGGTGTTCTTGAGTGATTGACTGGATGTGGACGCCTTCAAGTGAAAAAAGTCACTGAATCTAGACTCAAGAATAAAGCCACAGTTTTACACATGAAAACCCACACGTCAACACAAGCAGCGAAATCATAAAAGAATATCGCTTAGAAAATTATCTCGCAGTTTCATTGGTTGGGAAGTTGGGATCACACTGTCTTTCAAATTAACGCCAGCATATTGACATCTATTTACATAATCAGTGAGATACCTTTGAAGAAACTTGCAGTCATCTCGGGCTCATATTTAATTTGTCGGGTTTGTTGTCGTCTGAAGACCAAAAAACGGCAAAATCTTACGACAATGTCCAAGTTTTTGTCGTCTCTTTGAGATTAACACTTTCGAGAAATGGTAAGTACGGTGTATCGGATTTGTGGCTGGCACAATTCGTGATTTTAAATCCGAGGTCAAATCACCGCAATATGGTCGACTGGCTCGGGGTTTTTGTTTGCTCGAGCTGTTTTTGAATTCACAATAGACTCACTAATATTCTCAATTTTGTCTTCACTACTATACGCAAATCGTTCACGTAGTTAAAACTGCTGCACGAAACACTACGGCTATTTATAGTCGCAAAACATGGACACAGCGGCTGGTGCGAAATAAGGTGAGAATCAGTTGACAATTTGGGTTTTTATCCATCTATTGACTGTCATATATGCATACCGCACGTTGAACTACAATTCGTAATTGACAATATATACAAGCAAACCGAGTTAATTTTGGTCTTGCAGGATCAATGGACTCCAGTCTCCTGAGCACAGCCGCTATCTCGACACTTTCGCGGGAGAAAGCTTGCCAGTTGTAACTGAATTCTCCGGAGACATACTAGATCTGGCGCGACAAACTGTCATTGCTTCTTCAAAGATCCTGGGTGAGACGATAAGCCCGTTTTTATTATTTAGAACATAAGTACTTTACTCTTTAGAATAGACAAGAGGTTTTTTTCGTTGAGATCTCGATCAAAAACTAAGTGGAGCTGTTTGTGTAATGTGATATTCAGGGAATATTAATCACCGGGCGACGAATTAAATTCACTGCTTCATGTACAATCTAATAGAGAAGGCTAAGTCGACCGTGGCGAATGAATTCTAGAACCGATGAGAACAAATGAACAAATGCTGTGATATGTTTCCCCTGCGTATTAGCTGTGGTACCTTGTTTTCACTTTTAAGCCTAGCGTGATCTGATATTAACATACTTTTTCCGTGTGCGATTTTAAACTTAACTAATATTTGACTTTTAGTCTTACCACTTTTTAAACTGTTTGCATTTGAAGATAATGTTATACTTAATGTCAAAGAATAAAATTGTCAGTCTTTAATACAACCTTCTATTAGGATGGTAGTTTGGGCTTACTTAATTATGGTGTTAAGTTTATGTCGAAACAGAATGTGGTCCTAGCTGCTCTAAGTCGTGCCAAAGGTACGTTTCTCTGTTGTTTGTACATTAGCATATAATTGTACAACAACCAAACGCGAACAATACGTTTTTGAAAACTAATTTATCTTCGCGGACAGTTGTCTTTCGTAAAACGCTAAACACAGTCTCCTATCTTTATTCTTATCATTTGCGTTTCAAGCTGCTTCAGGGGATCTATCTCTATTTATGACAAATGAATTCGATATTAAACAGTCGTGATTTGACAGAATACGTCGTTGGTGACTCCACTAACGCTGTCGTATGAACAGCCAAATCACAGAGCACAGCATCGAGAAAAATCTCTTGGAACCATTCAGTGTATTCTTTCAAAAATGAAATCTACAATTTAACTAAAATTAAGTAAGAATATCTTTACGGTTTCCACTGCTCATTTGAAGGCACCGTGTGTGGTTGTTGGTATTCGTCTTTGAAAGAAACCTTCTTGCACAACAAACGGGTGAGCGTGTCTCTCTGTTTTGTTCAAAATTTCCGATGGTAAATAATTGTAACACTGAATTTGGAATAACATCTGTGAAATTCGAGTTTATTTTTTATCCTGGAGCGAGCTGATAAACTCAAAATTGGATTTCAAGATCAAGTACTTGGTTAAAGTTAGGCTTTGAAGAAATGCCAAGTACAGGAACTGTTTTTCGGAGCAAAATTTTTGTTATTACGCAAAATTAAACTGATCAAAATCAAATAATTTAGCTGATATTATTAAATTGATTGGCAATTCAGTACATTTAACTATCGAAGAGTAAAATGTATTTCAAGTTTTGACAATATTGTTATCGGTAAGCCGTGTAAGCGAGTTTTCCTCCGGTCGGAATGAAGTTTAAAGTTTCTACTGATTCTGAAAATTCGGACGTTTGAAAGAGTGAATAAGTTCAACAGACTGTTTTGCGATTGCTGTGTTAAGGACATAGATCATCTTATCATAATAATTGTTAGCCGAGTCTGTGTGGGCGGAATTGTGATAACCACCGCAATGTTTGCCGATCTCTTGATTGTTTCATTGCCTTCAAGTGGTCGGCCTTAGAGAGGAAATCAGTACAATTAAAAGGATTGCGTTACTTCTTATTCATTTACATAACGTTTTCCTGAGAAATTTGATTTAAAACGAAAAAAAATCACTCACAACTTTCTTCCGTTAGCTTGAGCTCTTGAAAAAGTTGCCTTTCTTTTCCAATGTCAAATTGTTGTAATATAAAACATCAAACACATTTTTAATAACTTGTAATAAATATTTTGTTGGTTGGAAACAAGGATCTACCGGCTAGATACGAAAACCTAATTGCATTATCTTCCATATTTACAATTCCAGAGAAAGAGTGAAGGGTTTATGGAAAATTACTAAACAGATTGCTTCTGTTGTTCAGAGCCTGAGGGAGTTTTCCAAAAATAGTCGGCTTTTTTTCACAAAACTGTCTTCCGATTACTGATAACACTTACAAAAATTGATCTTTGGAAAATAAGGTGATTATTTCAGCAATCCTCGGAGTTTCAAAATACTAAAAACTTGCTCAATAATTCTAAAGATCGACTGATAACAACTGGTCAAAACAAAAAAACAAATTATTTCTTTTTAGTTCTACATGAAGACTTTATAGTTAGTTTTCGTATTTGCATTGCCATCCGTAAAACATTTAATTTTCCCTAATTTAAACGTTTTTACTATATGCCTTTTAACACGAAAAACTGAAGTATTTTTATATATCTTTTAAAAGCCAGTTCAAAGTGTTAGTTATAACACAGGGACTACATTTTTCAAATTTGGAATTCAAATGAAAAACAATTTACTTTCAAACGACAATTTTTTGACGTTTTAAGTACAAATGTTTCTTTTTTGAAATGATCACTTGAAGCTCAACTAGCAACATTTTATATTTATGACTTCCTTCATTAAGATATTCAGAATCGAATCTCTAACGAAATGCTATGAACGACGTGCCACGCGGTAAATTAAAATGTTCACTGTTGCAAAATCGATTAGCTTACTTTATTGCAAACTGGCCAAGTATCAACGAGAGAAAAAATTCTGAATTTTGTCATTGACTTTTAATTGCTTGAGTGTTATAGAAGTAAACAACGGTTCTCTAGAAATAAGGTTTAAATTAAAGACATTCTAAAACAGATAACATGATCGAGCAGCAAGCAATTAAATTCAATAATCAATTGTTTATAAAGCCCAAACCGGACGCCTAGACTGACCAATTTGTTTGGTATTTTCTCAGTCTTACAAATAACAGAGTTGAGCCAGAATTTTGTAAAAACTTGCAAATTCTGCTGATCGAAAACACAACCAGTATGCACATAAGTATACTGAAAACTTGATCACTTTTCTTATAAAAATATTTTATACTCTACACAAATGTATTTTATGGAAAATATGAATACATTTTTTATAACATTTTGAAAATCTGAGTTTGAAAATATTGCCTATTGGGGTAGTATTTCAACGGTGTTTTGCTGCCAAAAATACCCGACACTGATAGGTCAGAATCACAACTGCGCATGAGTGACTTGTAGCAAGAGACGAATGCTGGCAAATGTCCAAGATGGCGCCTCCAAATTCACTTTTGCAGCTAAAGTAAGCAACCTGTACCTTTCTTGACCAAAACGTTGCGTGGCCGACTATCCATAGTCGACGAAGAAAAGCAAACTAATAATTATATATACAATTGGGCGTTCAAACCTTTGCATTTTACAAAGTTTTCCTGCTTTTTTTCAAGTTTGTAAGCTTCGGACCTGTCCCCGACACCGTCCCAATGACAGAAAAACTGGAGCCACGGATGAGCATCTTATTCAATGCCAACATTCACCGCCTTAGGCGCTGGAAAACCTTTGCCCTAGAATGACAAAAGTAATAATTTTGAACATTCCTTTGTTGTTGTATTTCCCTGTAATTTCCTCCTCACTGTTTATATTCTAATTGATTTGTATATGTAATCGCATGGTGTCGAGACTAACAAATATTAAGGAGCGAAGCGAGTTCAATTTGAGTCGGGCCTTTGAAAAATTTATGAGTACTATTTATCCCAAAATTGCATTCAAAGGTATCTGATTACTTGTTAATCATACACTGACAAAAATTATAAATTTTGACTTTGAACCTTTAAGCGGGATTTACACGTTGAGATGTGTCGTTCCGATTTGAGACGCGTTTTAGTAAAAAAAACACCTGTTGTGTATCATGTTTCTCTGATTGCCAGTCACTTTTCTACTTTGTAATTTCAACAATTTGTAATTAACTGTACTTTTCTCGACCAAACAGAATGCAGAAATTGTTAGCACTAAATGATTAGGAATCTTACACTCACAAGCGATTTTTCAAAAAATAGCAAACTTCGTGAAAAACGATGCGATTACCTAGCTGTTAATCACACAGTTTAAAGATTTCTGTCTCTGAGAACAACTAATTCGAGAGTCTGCAAGTGAAAACCGAGCATTTTTCACATCTCTGCTAAATTTGAATAAGTGAAGTAAGATTGTGAACGCAGAGGTCAATTTTTTGCGCTATTACCTCAGCTTCAGCGAGCGCGCACGGTAAGTTTCCCGCCATTTAGCTGTTCTTCCATTGGTCAATTCAGTATGCTATTGTACTGACTGCTCAATGTGAAGACATTTTTGCTGTGTTTAGTATAAACCAAAAAATAAAATCACTTGAAATCTTGACATGTGTGTGACTAAGAACTAGTTGAGCTAAACATACGATACATTTATGAACATAATCAGGATTAATAAATCATTTTTCATTAGGACTGCTGAACTATGGAACCTATTTCCATCTAGTATTGAATCCAACAATCAATTTACCCTGTTTATTAAAGACCAGCCTTAGCGAGAAACTTATAACCTTACAGCCTAGGATCCAAGAATATATTTAGTTTATAGTACAAAATTTGCGTCCATCGATTATTGGTGTAAATTGTTTATTGTAATATTCATGTTCAGTAATCTCCTATTTTCTATTGTTTGCAAGTTTAGATTATCTTACCTTTTTAATATGTAGGGGTTATTTTCCCTGTCACATGCTCCTATTTACGTTTGATTTATCTATTAATTTTGTTACCTATTTCTCCGTATCATTGTAATTGTTGTGGCGAATGCATTAAACTAAAACTAAACTTATTTATTATACTTAACTGAATCTATTTTAGGTCAAGATGAAAACACTGGAATGGAAGAATTTGGAAGGGAGTTCTTTCAGCTCTGTCTGAAGCAAAAACACAAGATTCTAAAATCTGTGGGAAATACACTTTGTGATTTTCTGAACAATGTGGATAACTTTTACGAATTGTTTGGTTCTGAGGAGGAATATGAATTGCTCAGACCACCTACATTCCATTGCACCGTGCAAAAAGACAATCAGCAACTTCTTCTTCATTACTATTCGTCGAGACAGGGTTGGGAACCCTTCATTAAGGGTGCCGTTAAGTGTGCAGCTCAACTCTTGTTCAACAGCAGCGTTTATGTCAAGGTCTTAGACAAGAAAAAGCATACGACAGAACAACGGAATCGCAAGTACTCGGATGATCGTCGACATACAGTTTTTGAAATATGGCAGACATGCCAGGGCTTGAAACTGAACTACTCTTCAACGAACTCCAACCAAGGTTTCGTTTCAGCGGATCCTAATGATCTGAATATCAGTGTATTAACTCTTTGTACAACGTTTCCTTTTCATGTCATATTCGATGAGAACCTGGAAATTCAACAGCTGGGAGTGTTGTTATTTCGTTTGATTGGCCGTACACTGGTAACACGCGGCAAGAAAATTGCCACACATTTCGAGATTGTACGGCCAGCTATTGCTCCTGAATTTTCTTCAGTTCTCTGCAGAATCAACAGTTTGTTCCACATGCGATTAAAACCACACATGAATGGAGTAGAGCACAAACTAATGGAGCTTAGAGGGCAAATGATTCACTTGCCTGAATTCGATTCTATCCTGTTTCTTGGGTCACCAGTGGTTGAAAGTCTAGAACAGCTACAGGGCCGTGGTTTGTTCCTCAGTGACATTCCAATTCATGATGCCACGAGGGATTTGATATTAGTGAGTGAACAGGCACTCGCTCAGGAAACGCTCAAGAAGAGGATGGAGCAGTTGAAACAACAGTTACAGCAGACGTCAGAGGAGCTAGCTAATGAGAAGCGAAAGACAGAAGAAATCCTTGAATCAGTGTTTCCACATGATATTGCCAAGAAACTTACCCACAAAGAGCCGGTTCCTGCAAGGTTAATTGATAATGTGACCATGCTGTTTAGTGACATTGTCGGTTTTACCTCCATATGTTCTCGGTGTGCGCCTATGGATGTAGTAGAAATGTTGAATAGCCTCTACACCAAGTTTGACAAGCTCTGTGAGGAACTCGACCTGTACAAGGTAAACGTGACAGTTAAACACTCCTTACATGAACCTTTGTAGATACTGCAAATGTCACATTATTACAGATAGTTGCGTGACATTATTTTTAGTAACACGAAGGCAATTGATTCTCATTTGATGGTAATACCTGCTTCGTATTGGCAGTTATAGTAGTAACAACACTATAACCGAATTTGCCATACAGTGCCGATTTTACTGGATTATCCCCACTGACAGTTCTAACACAGCACTGTCTAAAGCACATTGCCGAGTTTCCAATAGTGCCATCACCACACAGACCTATTACAGCTGGCGCTGTCGCAAAACTGTTACATGGTTGCCAATGACATCACACTTCAAATTCCCCAACTTTTTCCTAACTGACCTTCAATTCTCCCTGACCCTACACACATAATATGTACAATTCTGTCAGAATTCATTAAAAATAATCTCCAAAACAATATCTGTTCTCGTCGCGAACACTTTTCATTGCTGGCAAAGAAAGGCAGAAAGATTCATATTCCCTTACAAGGTTGCCACGGATCTTAAATTTCAAAATTCCCTGAGTTTTCCATCACGTTTGACAAAAGTCTGGAACTTCCATGACCAAAACCCAAATTATGCGACTTTTCGATTACCTTTGCTAATTTTTAAAATTACCCGACTTTTCCAGAATCGAAAGGAATCATGTGTTACTGTGCGGTAATCGCCTTCAAAGTACTGACAACCATATCACTTACACGCGACTCAGTGTGATTTTTGGTGCAAAACCAGTGTGGTGTCCGTGAAATACGACGGAAATGTTTTACTGTCAAGCGGGACATATATAACGTGCGCTGTCACTGGCTAATGAATGGTAAAAGCAGTGTTTATATCAGAGGCTATAGACACTTACCGTATTTATTCGAATAAGCGCCCAACCTCGAATAAGCACCCACCTCGAATAAGCGCCAACCCTGAAGGCCAAAAAAGTTAAAAAGCGCCCAGCCTCGAATAAGCGCCCTCCCCCTCCCCCAAGAAAATCGTAAATATAAAGTTAGAGGAATTGAAAACGCTGCACCTGAGACCTCATTGATTGAAGTTAGTGACACTGATGAGATTGAGGTCGTTTGAAGGACCTTGCCCGAGACTGTAAACTTTGTTGTTCGATATTGTACTGAGACTGAAACATCCCGCAATGCAAAGTTTCAATTCTGTTTTGTTATATCTACGTTTTGTTCTTTCTTCTCTGTTTTGTTGATGGAAAATAAACTTAATAAAAATGTGTCGGGCCGAAAATGGTGAAAATTTAGTAAGCGCCCAGCCTCGAACGAATAAGCGCCCACTGTAAAAGTCCAAAAATTAAATAAGCGCCCAGGGCACTTATTCGAATAAATACGGTATTCCAACTTTTGGGTCGGTTGATAAAACTTCATAACGTGACCATTCCTTTCGTATCTCTCAACACTAACTGAGTAAAAGTGTTAAGCGCTACTTGTTTATTAGATATCCTAATGTTTGACCAAGTTGACGAAGAACCATAACTTGACTATTGGTTTTGAATTTTTTGAGGATCAGAAGTGTCCTGGTGTTTTAGATTGATTTTCCACAGATTCAAAAGCCTTGAGTTTTTGAAAGGTTATAAATTTCTTTATCTTCTTTTGCATTCACTATGCACAATATCTGCAACTGATAACCTTCACTGAGGCGGCATCACCAGTGTCAAGCCAAGCCGCCCCGTATCACCTCAGTTATCAAATTCATATATAACTGATAATTATCAATTATAATGTTTCCAACCAACTTTTGTGTTAGATATGGTCAAAACATTGATTTTAATTAAAGAAGTGGTACAGTTGACGTTGTTCCTTTCAGTTCAAGGATAACAAGGTTGATCTGATTAACATGCATTACAGCAGAAGTTCATTGTCTGAATACCATTTTGATATTACATTGTGTTCGAATCTCTCGAACGAGCAATTAATTCAACAAAACAAACAAAACTAACTGCAGTAAATGTATTTTGTCCAAAGATTTTGGATTACCCGCCACCTCCAGGATATACTTGGAAAACCGCACTTGAAACAATGGGTTCGTGAGTGAACACGTAGATCGCCCCGAATGAGTTGAGTCTGAATGTGCATAAGATGACCGGCCGCTTTAACTCCTTGAGCTCTCATTTAGGCCAGCGAAAGTTTGCTTTTTGTTACTCTTACTGCCCGCATTGGACTTTAGCCCCGCATGGATATATTTCAGCATTATTAGTATTTTCAAAATAAGAAATGCTTTAACCCTATTCAGACCGGGGGGTTGGGAGAAAGTGCCCTCGCCACAGCTTTCTTGGTTTTTGGGCAATTGCCACCAATTTTCGTGACTTTTCCTGAAATTTATCGGCAAACAGGAATATGGCTAAATTCTGTCCATTCTGTCTCTTGTTTCCATGGCAACGGGCTTTTGACAGGTATATTTTGTTAAATTTGCTTTTTTTATACTGTCCTCAAATATTTTTGCGATTATGAACCCAAAGGAACCTTCTTAGCCCTCGGGTCCATTTCTCAATGTTGTTTTGGATGGTATTCGGCTTTTGTGACGATGTGTGACGTCATGCATATTGCGTAGTATCTTTCAAAAAATCCAAGATGGTGGATATATGACGTCATTTTGTTGAGCATGTTATTGTTGAGATGACCACAGCTGTATTTTATTATGTTATATGTACTCACAAAAAAATATTATTGCCTTAAATTAATAATATGTTTGATTCCGAACGTTCTCTGCTGCACAGTTTACTGATCTTAAGTGTTGTTTTAGCATCAACTGAGTTTTACTTGCAAATCTGGAGTTATTTTAATGCACCACTTACTCTATTACAAGAACACTTTAGCTGCTTAGTTATGTATTTTATCGCACAAAACTGTATATGTAAACTTTTTCAGTATTGGATAACGGCGCGTTGGTGCAAAAATCCATTTTTCCAGATTTATGACGTCGTAAATGATGTAGTAACGCCAATATGTTAATTATTGCTTATCACTAATTGTTCTTAAATTTGTTGTTATAATTACTTAACTGGTTATGACGTCATAATGAAGTCACAGAATATATATGATTTTGACTATTTGTTTAGTACTTTAAAAACATACTAAGATACGTACAATACTCGGTAGATTGTATATTTTTCGTTGCTGTGTGGTTGTCATGGCAACTAATTATTTGCAACTCTTAGTACAGTATCTTCTCTCCGTTTCCTTTAATACCTTAGTATTTGATACACTATACGGTCAATTACAAAGTAAAATATAAGCAGTAAAACAAAAACAAAAAAATGGGACACTAAAGCATGTGTTATCAAAAATACGGAATGTTCACCACAGCAACCACAGAATACTAGGATATCCTTCTATGAAAAGTTACCAAAATTGGCAAAAACAAGAATTACTGCAAGTACCACTTTCATTGAAAAATTGGACAAAATACTGTAAAACAAACAAGAGAAAAAAATGAATTGGGAAGAAACATAAATTACCCATGCCATAACTGACACTGCTTAATTGCAATTATCAATATGATGTTTGCTAGCTGAGGGAATGCGGAGAGAGCTTCCTGGTAAACCGGATTGCCATATTTGAATAAAATTAGACTTAAACAGCTTGTATCAAAACAAAATTCACACCAAAGGTAAAATATTGATCACGACGTCATCGTGGCGTGTCCGTCCGCGATTTTGAATTTTATATCGCGGCACCATTGCACAACTTATTGACGTCATAAAGCGCCTTTATTGATATCCGCGTACACTTTTACTTTGCACAAAAGTGGTTAACATAATTAGATTAATACATTACTGGTTGTAAAACTCAACAAAACAGCAAGAAACGGCAAATGACCAAATTAGGCAAAAACTGCCATTTAGAACATGCTTAACGTGGCAACATCCTGCCTCATATAAAAAAGCTATCAACATAATTGTCTTAGGCACTAAAGTCTGAAAATTACAAACCTTGAAGTTGGCTCTTGACTTAGACGACTGGAGCGTTGCGCATGCTCCCTCCCCACCCCACCCCCGACGTCCGAAT
>JAOEHT020090619.1:0-13118 GCA_025448195.2 Parazoanthus atlanticus | reverse complement strand
ATCTGGATTTGAATCGTTTCCAATTCGACATGTTATTATTTTAAATAACAACATGTGAATAATAACAAATTTAAAGGACTTAGATCGAAGATCCGAGCTAGAACAAAGTTCCGGATCGCTTTGCGAGATTTATAAAAATTCCGAAATTTCTGAAAAAACGAAAATTCTTAAATTATTCCGAAAATTCCGAAAAAGCAAAAATTCTGAAAAAACGAAAATTCTTAAATTATTCCGCTGAATTCCGAAAAAGCAAAAATTTCTGAAAAAACGAAAATTCTTAAATTTCTGAAAAAGCAAAAATTCTTAAATTTCTGAAAAATTCCGAAATTTCTGAAAAAACGAAAATTTCTGAAAAAACCGAAAATTCTGAAAAAACTAAAATTTCTGAAAAAAACTAAAATTTCTGAAAAAAAACGAAAATTTCTGAAAAAGCAAAAATTCTTAAATTATTCCGCTGAATCTTGGGGGAAATAAAAATCTTAAATTTTTCCGCTGAATTCAGGGGGGAAATAAAAATCCAGCTCATAATGCCTCTCATATACTACTCACTGACATTTATGTAATCATCTGATACAGCAACTCTAACTTTAACGGGGAAGGGGAGGGGGCTAAAATCGATTTTGACCTGTACAATTGCAGATCTCTCAAATTGAGCGAGATTGTGCACAGAGACGAAATGTTTCTACGGGGTCTGGGTCTGGGGGCATGCAGTTCCGGAAAGTTTTAAAATTAAATGTCAAATGATGCATTTTATAGTACCAAGTTTACACACTTATAAAGACAATCTTTCCGGGACAGAACTACCAACTGTTCTTTTCCACTCTAGCGTATCCTATCAGGGTACCATTCGACTGAACAGACTTGGAATCTGTATGTCTCCTGACAGCATGGTGCACGCACAGAGAAAGATGGGAGCAAACTACGATGCGAAGGTTCTCGTATGGAAGAAAAGTGTGGAAGAAAACGAATCTGCCTTGAAACTGCTAGAGGAAGCGAAGGCGAAATAACTCTCCCCATTTAAAGACATTGACATGCAAATTGAAAGAGTTGTTGATTTAAGGAAGGAAGTTTACAGAACTACAACTATTACAACAAAAGCGCACTTAAGTATTGCCAATCTCTTTTTGGCAAGATCACTTTGGAGGCCCATACCTCGGTCTCAGATACAGGGAGTGTAACAGAGGATAACTTGAATCAGGCGCTGATAGACCTAAGAGGTTCTACAGTTGCGTATTACAAGTGAGTAATCGTTATTCTGCCTTCATAATATATAAATATTATATATATATATTTGAGGATTAAATGTTTCTGTTAAAAACGGGTGCAAAACTAGGCATTTTGAAAGGGGGGAACATGTACACAGGTGTCCGTATGCCCAGATATGCATTTTTCGGTGATTTTTTCTTAGCTAATGCAAGTAAGACCAGCTTTATTGAATCTGAGTTACAGACTATAACAACTGGACAGTAAGTTATATCGCACAAACATTTTGTTCCATTTTGAATTTTATATTCATTAGATGATGAATCAAGGTATATATTCTAGGCATATAAATAATTATTCACAAATGTTCTGTTTTTAGTGGTGCAAGTGATAGTGAAGATCCTGGTCAAGAGGATGCCGATATTGACTGGGAAGGCTCTGGAACTGATAAATCGTCAACATCTGAGGAGGAAATGGCAGATGAGAATGTTTCTCATCAAAGTTTGAAAAGAGGATATGGTTCAAGTCGTGGAATGGAACAAGGAAGAGGACGAGGACGGAGAAGAGGACAAGGAGAGAGGGCGGAGAGGAGGACTAGAGCGTAGAAACGGGAGAGGAAGAGTAGAGAAAATTGGTGCAGATGATGTTAGTGACTCTGAGAGCAATACTAATCAATGAAAGAAAGGTTATGATGATCCAGACAATGCCAACAATTTACCAGAATTCAAACCTGTACGTCCCCAGGCTTGCACCTAAACACACCTTTGCTCAGAAATGCAATGACAAAATCTGAATATTTTTTCAAGTTATTATTTAAACTCCAACTTATGACTGACGTTTGTACCCATACAAATTCTTACGCGTGTGGTGTTATTGAGTCAAGCCTGCTTATGCTGACAAGGACGGTGCATGGACCGAAACTTGCATTGACGAACTTTATAAACTAAATGCCATCATCATTTACTTCGGCTTGGTCAAACTAAGTAATACGGAGAGATATTGGAGCATAAAAAGACTTTATCATGGTTTGTGGGCTAGAGTAATTGTGTGCAGACTTCGATTCAAGGCTCTTATGTCAATTATCCACATAGTCGACCCATCTACTGAGGACAATGACGATAAACTTCGAAAAGTATCGAGTTTTGTGGACATGTTCAAACAACTGTGTAGATCACTTTACCAGCCCTCGCAACATATAGCTATTGATGATGAACGGATGGTTCAATCAAAACACCGTTCAGGAATACGCCAGTATATAAGAGACAAGCCTGTCAAACAGGGGATGAAGTTGTGGATGCTGGCAGATTCTGTGAACTTATAATTTTGATATTTATATTGGCAAAGTAAATCCAGACAACCCGGAACTGAATTTAAGTCAGTCCTGCGTTCTCCCAAATCAAAGACAGAAAGCCAAAATGCTGTTTGGCAACATCTCCTGGCTTTTGTTGATGCATGTTCTGTACAAGGTACAATATAAAGTGACACTGTATAATCTTGTAGCTAAAATGTGATTTGTATTAATATACCAAATACAGAAGTGAGAACTTCCCAGCCATGTGGTGGTTTCCTAAATTTGTTGCCACTTATAACAGTCCCTATTAAATTATAAACAAAAAACAAAATAGAACAAAGAAAAATACTCAAATCATAACCAGTTCTAAGGATGATAAGATCAGAACTGGAAAATAAAAAACAAACAAGGCAATAACAAGAACCATAAAATGATGAAAGTGCTTTTTTGAGTGAATTTGAAAACTTTTCTGGCCCAGGCCAACTGTCCTCCTTTCACAGAAGAATTTATCTTTGAACTAATCAGTTTCTCTGTCCCTCTTTATATCTCTTTAACCCCTTCTCATAACCATTTCAGCATGGTGTTGCCCCCCTCCCTCCCTATCCCCAACAATAATGTTATTTTTACACTATTATTTTCTTACTCTATCCCTGACTCAGAGCTGAAGGAACTTGCCAAGTTCATCACTGCCAGTGAAAACCTGTGTGCATCAGATGATAAGGTGGAGGGGATCAAAGTAACCTTTGTCACGAGTGGGGCAACATTTGCCTCAACATGCGTACTTAAATTAGTACTGCCCCAGGAATTTGAAAGTTATGCTGCATTTGCAGAAGCAATGGCATCTGTCATCCCTGACTATGGCAAATCGTTCAGTGTCATATGATTACCAGTATGTATAATACTAGGACACTGACTGACTTCCATTTGAGTAACTCAGTTGAGTTACTTGAGCAAGACAATTGCATTCTTTGTTCCTGTTTAGTGTTTTCAAATTGGGTTTGTAACATGAAAAGTTTGTTGTACACTGTAAAGGGAGCTGCAGTTGTTTATTCCATACACAAGACATAAATTTCGTTCCTGTTTACTATTTTGTAGTTTGCAACAAGGGAATGCTCGTCATTACATATACCAGGCCTACCAAGACACACACCCATGTCTCAGAGTCATTAGACACACACTAATCACTTGGCCTTTCATAAACGTTCTCTTACTGATATTATATGTCTGAAGAAGTTGTTCGTGAAATTGAGACCTGTTTTTTATTCTCCAAATTCTAAACAGTTTCCCAAGAAAGGTTTCACAGGTCTCCTATAGACTGAAAGATTTCTGAACTAGTGACAGCAAAAAATAAGTGTTAGTCTATCTCCAAATCAAGTCACATATTCAAGCACTCAAAATGCACTAAAGGTGCTATATCTAAAGCTATCATAACATTGCATGCACATCCCAATAAGTTAAGGGAACTGTTGGTCAGTTAATTTCTCAAGTATCACAGCACATATGCAATACACTGTATCGTGTATAAAAACTGCCCTTGGGTAAAGCAAAAATCAAAAATACAGAAAAAAGAACATTCTATAGGTAACAGATTTTTGTCAGTATTTTCATATAAAGTTCTCTTCTGCATGGAACAGCTTGTGGTTACAATGCGTAGTTAGAAACTACTCCACAAAATGCCAGTACCTCCAAGAGAATGTCAATGCCATAGTGCTGTCTCTCAGTGGATCAATTAACCTTGTAAGCTCTTCGTATCTCTCCTGTAAGAGTGGGACATTTGTCTCTGGTATCGTAACATATGAGAGTCTTCAGACTCAGTAGGAACCGGACCATCCCATTCAATTCCATACTGCAGACCTGCCAACTCTCCCGGTTTTTTCCCTTTTCTCCCGGTCTCCCGGCAAAGTCCTGAATCTCCAGGTTTTTCAGAAAAATAATCCAGTGCTAAACGAATCTTCTTGGAGCTTGTTTTTGAAAAAACGTGATTATTATTTTGCTCACCAGAAGATCGCGTGCAATCGCATCGTCTTTCCACGCACTGTGCTTGGGGTCTGAGTACGAAACTAATTGGTCTGTGCCTCGATCTCATGTCATGTGTTGCTTGCTGGAGCAAAATGGTTGCTGCGAAACGTGGTAGTGATCATTTCGCTTCTGACGAAGATGATTCTGGTTGTTCAGATGACGAGCCAAAGAAGAAGTCTCTGTCTGATGTAAATAAGAGGAAGTACGATGGATCGGCTAAGTTCTGAGTGGAGTATAACCCAGTTTGGGGTCAAACCTATCCTGTGAAAGCTGTTGCAAACGATCTGTGTAGTTTTTACTGCATCGCGTGTGGCAAGGCTATCATCAGTTGTGCTCACCAAGGACTCGAGGATGTCAAGGATCATTGTCAACGGGATACGCACAAGAAGAGAGCTGACTCAGCTAAAAAGTCACAATCAATCTCACAACTTCTTTCAGGACGAAGTGGTGCCGATTATCTGAGAAAGAACGTTATCAAAGCAGAAGTTATGGTGACAAACTTTCTGGTGCAACACAATCTGCCTGTTGCTACCGCTGACCATTTGGATCCATTATTTAAAGAAGCCTTCCCGGATAGCAAAGTTGCTACATCATATGCCTCGGGCCGTACAAAAACTTCTGTTATCATCAACGTTGCAATGGGACCACAGTGCCATTCATTTTTGGTTGAACATTGCCAGACTCATCCTTTTAGTTTGGGTATTGATGGCTCAAATGACATTGGGGTAAAGAAGGTGAATCCTGTAACAATTGGCATATTTGATAATCGATCGAAACAAGTTGAAAGTCATTTTTATATGTGTACCACAAGTGGAGAAGATTGTGGAAAGGCTGCTGGCATTTTTGATGCTATGGACGAAAAATTCCAAAATGACTCAATGCAGCAAGCCTCAGTGTGGACAACACTAATTCAATGATTGGACGCCACAACTCAATAGCCTCACGTTGCAAAGAGAAAATTCCCGAAATTTTCATTTGTGGATGTCCATGCCATTTGGCGAACATTGCTGCCACTGTAGCAAATGATGGCTTTACAAAGGCCACTATTGGTTTGACAAAAGTTCTAAGTGCAAGGGGAAACTATTAGAATATCATGAATTTTGCAACCAGGAATATGCACAAATATTGAAGCACGTATCTACAAGATGGCTTTCTTTAGAAAGGTGTATCGAGAGGGCTTTACAGAAGTTTCCTAGTCTCAAGTCATACTTTCTGAGTGAAGGTTTTGCTGACCAAAGATTCAAGAGATTGAAGGCTGCATTCTCAAACCCCTTGTTAGAGCCAGTGCTTCTCTTCCACAGTGCATCTATCCAGTTGTTTACCGAGTTCAATAAGCTTCTACAGAGAAGTGAACCAACAGTTCATGTGTTGCAAGGTGCTATGTTGGCTTTGGCAAGAAAGCTTGCGAATCGTACTGTGAAGCCGCAGTTCCTTAAAGATGCAGAAATTGAGTATCTTGACCTGTCTGACCAGACAATATTCAAGCTGAATCAGTCCATTTTCCTTGGAGGTGTGACAAAGCCTACACTCGACAGGCTTTTGAATGAGGGGGACATTTCAGAACGTTTGTATCAAAATTTCTACACTGCTGCCCATTGCTTTTTTGAAAGCTCATTGGAACAATTAACTCTTAAGCCACAAACATACTGTTACTAATTAAGAACGATGTACAAGTTAAAAACTATACAAAGAAAATATATTCAACTTCTTTTCTATAAACTGTTGCAGTTCCTTCCATGGAAGTGCTGCATTACTTTAAATCAGTGGTGGAACATTATGAGTGGGGAAATGGCCTGGAGGTACTGCCACTGGTAAGTGGTGCTGCAGAAAGGAGTTCACTACTAGAGCCAGCCTTCATCCACGCGAGGTATGAAAGTTTTAGGTTTAGATTACGGTATATTGTCATCAGTAAATGAGTCAAGGGCATCATATTAAGTTTCAGTAATTTGTGTTGAGAATTAGAAATGATCAAGAGAGCTGAATAAACTAGAGTTAAGAACTGAAACTTTAAAGCTCATTAGACATTACAGTACATGTGTTGATATTAGCCAATTAAAATATCAGGTCAATTCTATAAATACAAAAATGTTTGACAATTTCATGAACTTTAATGCTTCTTATTTTGTTTTAATAAATAAGAGTTCTGTGGATTCTGTAAGGTTGATAGAAAGCAGCAATGTTTTTGTCAACCGGACAAAACTCCGATCCATTGTAAAAGATGCCCACTCCAAAGGAGCCCTTCACCTTATGAACAAGCTGATAGCCCTGGTTTTTACTACCACGGAGCTAGCCAACTCTTGTGGACAGGGTATTGGAAAAGCTAAAGACAGCAATGGAAGACAGCCTTTAGATGTCAACAAAGTTAATGTCTTCAAAGGTATTTAATATTGTTACACCATAGTCCATGTAATACATAAATACATTAAATAAATTTACAATCAACTTAATAATTACTTAGTAATTTAAATAATGGTTACTGTACAATCACAACAACTTGAATCCCGCGAAAATATCTTACTTAGGAACAGGTCCACGAGAGAACCATGCAGGGAGCGGTAAACTTCAAGTCACCGATTTTGATGAAACTTTGCATGCAAGTATAACTTTGGGAACTATGAACTTTGACATAAATTTGACCGTCCAAAGGCAGCACAAACACAACTACCACTCAACAGTCAACGAGGTGGAGCGATGCGTGTAGTAGTTACCGTGACAGATGGAAGTAGCAGTAAGATCTGAGCTCCTACTTTGTCACATTACGAGATTCTTCCTTTTGGCCGATGATACAAATTTGCTTTATTCAAAATAATGATTAAAAAGTTCAAGAATCAACAGTTAATAATGAGTTGATAAAACTGTGACTGGCTTAGTGCAAATAAACTAACCTTGAATATCAGCAATCTTTTTTGCCAACCGAAGAGAAAGTACCATCCCACTATTTATTAAATTAAACATATCCTCCATTAAATATTATATACTGCCAGTCAGTTGCTAACTTTGTTCACGATGTTGTCAATAGAATATGTCCAAAAAATCCATGCAATCTATTTCTATCGGTTAGAGATACGAAATCATATACTACTCGTTTTTCGGCTGCTAATAGATTCACTCAGTCAGCAGGACTGAACATTCAATTTTTAAACTCTTTCTCATAAGGTTGGTATAAGACTTCTACTAGGAATAGTTCTACATCTTCTACTAGGAATAGTTCCGAATTCATATTTAAGAAAAATATAAAATAATTCTTGTCTATCTTCTGAATGAGGAGAGCTGTTATGGGATCGAGAGAGCTATACAGATTTTCCATGATTAAGTGTCTTAAACGAGTCACAATATTTCGTAAAATCTTAAATCATATTCGGCAAAACAGCTCAATTTGTACTTCTCATCCCGAAAATATATGATTTAAAAATCTATATAGATTTTTACTTAGTTGTACACTAGTCATGTTATATTATTTTCTCATTTTTCTTTTATGTTTAGTAGTAGTAGTAATAGTAGTAGTAGTTGTATTTGTAGTTGCAGTTGCATAGTTATAGTTGTAGTTGTAGTTGCCTTTACAGTTGCAGTCGATGTTACAGTTGTAGCTGCAGTTGCGGTTTCAATGGTAAGATGATTAATAAATATACTAACACATAAAGGAATGCCAAACCAGGATTTGGTAAGGTAACAGAAACTTCAACCCTTACTGATTGCTTTCTCAAACTGCTAGCACAGAAAACAAGATACGACGGATTTCATCAAAAAGCTAGAACGAGAAACCTATTCCCACTAATTTTCATACCTTCTAGTCTCCTGTGATTTATTTTTATTTACATATTTTTATAATCATGTTTATTAATTTTCAAAATATAACATAATCTCAGAAACCGATAACAAAAAGAAATAAAAAAATAAACACTGAAAAAGCTACATTACAATATACAAGTGTCAATTTGCTTTGAGTTATACCTTTACAGCTATCCATTTGTTATATTATAATTTCAAAGATCCCCTCCTTTGTGCTATGTGTAGTTCGATTAACTGTACACATTCCATGCGCCATATAATAAGTGGAAATAAGGCGCTTTATAGTTTTCATTCGACAAGTATTAACTAATTTGAAGTGCTTGTGTATCAATATCCCAAACAGAACACATTTTGATATTTGGATATGTTTCTACGGTGGCCAACAAGTGCAAAACAAATGATTCTTTTCAAAACAAGTGTTTCTTTTCAAAACAATGTTTATTTTTTCGAAACACTTTGCTCTTTCTTAAAAACAAATTACACTCTTTTTAAAACAAATGTTTCTTTTCAAAACAAATGTTTCTTTTCAAAACAAATGTTTCACTTCAAAACAAATGTTTCATTTCAAAACAAATGTTTCATTTCAAAACAAATGTTTCATTTCAAAACAAATGTATCCTTTCTTATCCCTAGTCTTATACGACGTGCCAATGTCTCTGTCCTTTATCTTAAGTCTTATACGACGTGCCACAAATCATTTGCGTTTCTGCTTAGAAAAAAGATGGCGAACGTGAACAAGTTTTGTTCTTCTTGCGGCCAGAAATACGAGTCAAGAAGCACGGTTAAGTTCTGTTCACAATGTGGATTTCAGTTTACCCTGGGGGATTTTTCCACTTTACCTGCCTCCAACTGCAACTGCAACTTCAACTCCCACGATGACGCTTGAGTCTTTTAAACTTCGAAAGAAATCAGCAAGAAGTTCCTTATTTAGAACCAGTGGGCACAAGAAAGCCAAACGACAAGAATCTGTGACAATAAGGATCGGGTTGTTTCGATACGAGCCTGATAAAAATATGCTAAAGCCACAGTACGGGAAAAACCAAAACCTGAATGTTGAAAAGAGCAGCACATATGCTGAAATTCTCGAAAAAGCGCTCGCAAAGAGAAGGGCCCACGATCGCCACTTTAATGCCGAATCACAAGACCAGGAGTACCAACTTCTCTATCCAGATGGGTCTCAAGCAATTTTCCTTCCTGGAAAGCCTGGTAAAGTTTTCAGTCTCCGGGAATATAAAGATGACCTGAGTTCGCCATTTCATGCAATAAAGCTCTACCTTTGTTCTGTGAGTGACGTCAACACCTTTGAAACAGGTGAAACTGAAATAGTCTCCACTTCTCCTCCATGACCACCACCTTTCAAGGATGAAGATAAGATCGTAAACAACTTCCAGGAAGATTTCTTTGAAAATCCCACCCAACATAGTCCTCCACAGACCGTCACTAAGCTGCCAACTCCAAGAGATAACACAGGAAAGACATCTTCAACCTCTTCCAAGGACTTGCCTTCATCTTCCATGCCTTCCACATCAGCTGAGTACAACAGTTACCTTGATGTTATTGCAGACCTGCCAACCCCTGGGGGATCAAAATCTGGAGATGGACTACAAAATACTTGGAGATTCAGCAAAAAAACTGGAGATTTAAGAAATGGTCTCATTTCTTTACAGACTGCTACTGCTACTGCTACTGCTACTGTTAGTACAATGTAACTAGAAACAATTCATTTAAGTGCTTTGTTGTATGTGGCAGTTGCCTTCTTTGCCGACTCTAAAACTTCACTGTCATGTTTCCATTTGTAGCAAGGTGTCATGCTCTCAGCAAAGGCAAGTTTGACTGCCAAAATGTTCGACAGTGAACATTTAAACAGGAACGACTGCCAGTTTTGTTCTTGCGGACAATACTAACTACAAGCACTGCTTCTGCAATCTTGAACATGATTTCTGAATCTCTTCACTGAGGTACCAGGTTGCTCCATCTGACCAATGTGCCACCATAAAACATCAGCACGGTAATGGAACACCTCTGTTCCATCCACCTCAGTAGAATTGACTACTTTGGCGGCTTTCCATTCATCTGCACCAATTTCACTATCATCA
This sequence comes from Parazoanthus atlanticus, assembly GCA_025448195.2. Taxonomy (NCBI): domain Eukaryota; kingdom Metazoa; phylum Cnidaria; class Anthozoa; order Zoantharia; family Parazoanthidae; genus Parazoanthus; species Parazoanthus atlanticus. The sequence continues at coordinate 2,720 of JAOEHT020090619.1, read as the reverse complement.
AGTGTTTGATAGTCACAAAATTCTTGATACAGTATGTCAAGGGGGACTTCACTAAATAGTGTACTGTATCTGTCATAGAAATACTGCACGTTCTCCCACTGTACTTCAATCCGCTTGGGGACATCAATCCAAACTGCATTTCGGATCAGCTCATCTTCCACAGGAAATTTCCTTAAAATATAATCCAATGAGCTTTCAAAAAAGCAATGGATATTCAAGGAAACAGGTAATTAAAAATCATTGTCACATAAACTAATTTTAAAATCAAGTTTACTAAAGTTTCACCTCACGGAAATTGTTTTTATTGAATTTCAGGTTAAGAAAATTGCGCTGCAAAAGCGGTTGGAAGAAGAACAACTTTATTTAGCCAACATATCCGTATTTCGACCTGAGGAATTGATATTTATTGACGAATGTTTTTTTCGTAAGTACTGATCCATCTTAGTTTGATTTTATTACGTAACTCTATTATTTAACAGTCAATTAATTCCACTTTTACACTGAACCCACGTTTACAGTTTTTTATATGTTTGCTAGGACCGTAACATTACCAGGAATTATGGATACAGTGTCAGAGGAGTGCGTGCATTCGGCCACTACACGTCAGCTTGGGGTCCAAGGGTGCTTTCAATGTCAGCCGTTGGTTATCAAGGGCTCCTTGCAAACCGACTATCTAGGAAGCGTTTCAACGGAAGGAGGTTCCTTCGTTTTCTGAGGGAAGAAATTTGTCCTAACTTGCAACCATACAGTGGTATCAATCCAAATTCTAATGGGTAAGCAAAATATTAAACTTCTTGCAGTGATTACGGAAATGGCGCGGGGAGTATCATTTATTACAAGGAGGGGGGTGGGGGTGCCCATTTGCAGTTTGTGGTCACGAACATTTTGTGACCCCCCTTGTAACTTGAAGCAAAAAAGATTGTGACCCCCCTTCCCCTTGACTATCTTGCCCAGTTATTATTCATCAATTTTATTAAGTCGTATATAACACCGCCCGTGGATGATGCATTTTGTGCAAACTTCGATGGAGTTTAACAGATCATAGTACAAACTTTAATGTTATGTGTACTCGTTATGTACAAATGTACCAAGTGAATGATATTTCATCTGAAACAGGTAATATTTTCAAATACAACAAGTAATAAGAATAATAGTTTTCAGCAGTCCCTAGCTGTTTTCCTGGGCTGTTTTGCAATTTTCAAATTTTTGTTTACAAACAGTGCTGAGTCTAAAAGGTTTCTGAATCTTTCTTTCCATTAAAATTTTCAATGAAAAACAAATACGTTTTGGATGTTGTTCCCATATATTACTGCTGTAGTCGACTATAATAACAGGCTCAAGATGCAAATGAAGATGGTGATGATAGCATATAATAAAATTACAGTCTCATGCTGGCGGATCTAAAAATTTTGAAGAGGGGCACACCATACGCGTGCCGACGGCGCAAGTTCCAAGGGGGATCGGGGGTATGCCTCCGGCAAATTTTTGATTTGAAAGGTCTCCTTAATAGCATTTCTTGAGTCTCACCACTTGCACTGGTATAAAATCGCTAAAAATGTGACCCCCTTCTGAAATTCCGAAAAATTTGTGAACGCCCCCCATGAAATGACCAGACCCCTTCCCCTCCCCGTAATAAAATTATATGTCCATAAGAAGATCTTTGTTGTAATTTTAAAGATTGTGGTGAGGTCTTCAAAACGTTATTGAAATTGTTGAAAACCGCTGATGCATTTAAGTGACGCGCCAGTCCCAAAACAATTACTTTCTACGGTTAGGAAAATTCACTATTTTTTGCGCGAAACCTCCAAGAAACGTATAAAAAATTAATGCGATGCATATACAAATAGCCGTCAAGAATGGCTTCCCAGAATACCCCTCAGTTAGGAGCCATTGCTGGGAGCGTCTAACATGGATGTTTCAGTTCGATCTTTTCTAAACACTGTTTTACTACTCTTTCACCTTCACCATAAAAAGACTGACTGAAAAACTCGTTACTAAGTGGAAACTCTAAACTTTCTTTCAGATAATCATGCTTCCCATCACATTCCTGAGGTCGAACAGATCATCTATGCTACGGGAGCATTTTTAATGTATCTTTCTCCCTATAGTGTAGAACGCAATCCCATAGAAGGAGTGTACTCCATTGTGAAGGCCTGGATATGGACAAACGATATGATGTGGCTAATTACACTTGACCCCGAGGACACGATTGTCAGAGCATTCTTTGTTAGTCGAGAGGATGTGGAGGCTCTCTACACGCACTGCGGATATTGAAGAACAATTATTGAATTTTTTTCAATAAACACAACTAAACACAAATATAAAGCTACGAATATTTTTTCAGATAAATCAAGATTACGTCAACGTGTTTTTGTTTTTACAATTTCTAGTAGTCGTACGATCCGTCTAGTAGTCGGACACTAGCAGATTAACGGCTTTTTTGCATATTGCGAAAGTGGTGTATATTGGCATATTATTAATACATCGTATTAAACCTCCACTATACGCTTCACAAAACTGGATGCACGAGTTATTATGATTGCACTTCATACTATTGCAAGGAATATAAAGTCTGGCAGTGGATATCATATCGTTGCCATGACCTATTTTAACTCCACAATACGGGATATAAAACAACATTGGTAAAACTATCTATCTATCTATCTATCTATCTATCTATCTATCTATCTATCTATCTATCTATCTATCTATCTATCTAT
>JAOEHT020090547.1:0-13119 GCA_025448195.2 Parazoanthus atlanticus | reverse complement strand
TTGAAACATGTTCAAGAATGCAACGAGAGTTGATGAGAGTTTCACACGTTTGTTGAGCGACTCCTGTCAACTCTCATGGACTCTTATCCTCGTTTGACCGCGCGCATGAGAGTTGAACAAAACTCTCATCCAAATCTGGTCACTTAACTATCACACAACTCTCACGGGCTTTACTCAACAGTACCCAAGAGAAGTGAACTACTGTTCCAGATAGCAAGACATTTGAGATAACCGAAGACAAGTTAGCGTGACTTTATTACTATAGAAAGATTTGCTTTGACTGAGTGGCAGATTTTATATTGTTACACGCTTTTGTCTTACAAGAACCAGATAGCTTTGGCAGAGGCTTGGTATTCCTAATTTCATTCAGTCTCAAATTGTTCCTGTAATAGCTGTTCTAGTTGAAAAATTGGGTTTTTATGGATCTAAGATAGAGCTTAAACCTGAGATTGTTCTAAATTTGGGCAAATCTGAGCATAGGTGTTCAGTCTTGTAAAGTTTGTTCTCAAAAATACTGTACAGTGAACATGTAGAGTGTGTGTTAGAGATTTGATGGTGCCACTACGACTGGCTGTTCTAGTACAATACAGAGTAGAATAAACATTCCAGATTTCATTCAATTTCATTTGTAAATACCCACCACGCTTTGATCTTTTTCCCCCCTGTGAAGAGCTTGGCTCCCCTCCAGCTGATTTCTCATCAGACTTTCTGTCCCTTCCTGGGCATGCGCACACTCTGATTTCCACCACCCGTCGACCAAGCGTTACCCCTTCCCTCTCCAGGGTGAAAATAATCTCCACTGGTCGCCTGCTGGGCCCGGAGGCGCAGCTAGAGAAGCACATGAAGGCGAACATCTCCGTCACGTATTCCGTGCCGACCTGCGGTCCATTGTAAGGGATCGTGACAGAGTGGCGGAACGTGTCCGGACACGTCTGATACTTAGCTTGGTTGTTGTTGCTTCTGATGAAGTGGTTGTTCGGTGCCGAGCCTATCAAAAAAGAACACAGACACATTTGAAAGGATTCTTTCACAGACTTGCCAAGTACTGCTTCGGATGAAATGCTTATTCGGTGCTGAGCCTAAATAAAAAGAACAGAGACACATTTGAAAGGATTCTTTCAAAGACTTGCCAAGTATTGATTCGGGTGAAATGGTTGGTCTGTGCTAAGCCTATGCAAAAAGAACAGAGAAACATTTGAAAGGATTCTTTCACAGACTTGCCAAGTACTGCTTCGAATGAAATGGTTGTTCGGTGCTAAGCATATCCAAAAAGAACAGAGACACATTTGAAAGGATACAGTACTTTCAGAGACTTGCCAAGTGTTGCTTCGGATGAAATGGTTGTTCTGTGCCCAGCCAATGCAAAAAGAATAGAGAAACATTTGAAAGGATTCTTTCACAGACTTGCCAAGTCGGATGAAGTGGTGGTTCGGTGCCGAGCCTATGCAAAAAGAAAATAGAATCATTTGAAAGGATTCTTTCACAGACTTGCCAAGTATTACTTCAGATGAAATGGTTGTTCGGTGCCGAGCCTATCCAAAAAGAACGGAGAAGCATTTGAAAGGATTCTTTCACAGATTTGCCAAGTTTTGCTGACATAAATGAAGGACACTCGTCCGGTCGGCGTTGGATCATGGGTGATGCTTTCGGCTGCACATTTAAATCCACATCACTGACGAGTCTCATTCACTTAGTGTTACTGTTTGCTGCCCTTTGTAGAGAAATGTTTTCTTATTACTCCGAAAAAGGATATTTAAGGGACTAGCTGATAAATGTTATGAAAGTTTTGAGGGAAAATGAGTCAAAATTGGTGACAACAATCGGTGAAAATGCGTGACTAAGCGAGACAGCAGGACAAAAACGGCTAAATGCGGGAATTACACGCGGAAAACCGGGATACTGTGCAGGTCTGCTTTCAAGGTTTCATGCATGCTCAAGGTTTTCTTGACAAGACATCTAGTTTCAAGTTAAAATATCAATACGTTTCCTAAGAGGCAAATCGCACACGGATGGTCTGTTTTAGGCTGCAATCAAATTGGATATTTGTCCTCTTAGGGATCATCCTAATTTCTGTCCCGAGCCATAAATTGGTTTAAAATGCATCGAACCATGGCAGAAGTAATTGATCAAAGGTTTTTTTGTTGGATTTTTTTTTTAAGTATTGGGATAAATAACCAGAAAAAAACTTTTGAAAAGGAGAAAATCCTTTGATTCAGCAATGAAAGAGCTTCATGGTTTCTCTACAAAGAAATGAGAGCCCCTGTCATAATGCAGGTGCTTACTTTTCGATTTTTGGTTTTCTGTTGAGTACTGCTTGTAATATTACGGAGATAGGAGATTGACATTGCGGCATCGCCGTACTACATCTAATAGAATCCTTTTCGTGGCTGATTTTGTTCTTGTAAAGATTGTGGTTGCCGTTGTAGCAAAGAAACGTAAAACCTCCTATAGGAGTGATTAAGGATTGCAGATGACAATGCAAAACGTTTCCCATGTTGAGTGGACTAGTAAGGAAATGAACTGGTTTAAAATGGGGACGACACTGACTGAAAACATGAACAATGCAACGTTCTATTATAAAGTCACTCATATCACTACATGTATGCCTGACTTTACATATAAAAGTCTTTAATATTTGCTGTGAACTTGTAATTGGTATGGATGTTGTGATAATTGTTACACAAACTCAAGGAAAATCCCGACTTAAGTTAGTTTCTTTTGTTTTATACATGTCCCTTCTAATCTTGTATATTGCACATTACATGTTTTTAGATATTATTTTCCCAGTACAGTAACACGAAGTCTCCAAGGAAAAACTTTAAAGCTGAAATTTGGTGGCAAATTCTCCAGCATTTCCACCATTTGTTACTTGCAAAGAAGCTTTCAGAACTTTTAATTTTTGTAACCCCTGTTCTGCTTGCAGACAAGTTAGCAACGGTTTCAAAAAAGATACATGTCCTTACTTTTCAACTATTTGTCTGAAACCCATGGATAAATTACTATTCGTTTTCTTGTCTTGAATAGAGTATTTAATACCTTTTCAGAACTTGATGTTTGAAAATGAAGCTGGGTTGGTCAAACTCTCAGACAGCAAAGCATGTTAGATTGGTAGGATTTAAAAAAAATAATTACGATAGGCAATATTTTTTAAAATACAGCCTTCAATAAATGCCACGTCACTGGTTATAATTATACTCAGTACGAGTTCCACTAATGTGCTTATTGCGAACACTCTCGTTGCGTATAGCTCCTTCGCTTCTTGTTGTTTTGTCATTCTTATATTTCTATTCAATCAAAGAGCAGATGCAATCATATACAGCGGTGCTTAATGGACCAGTAAAAGAGGGTAAAAGGAAACAGCAAAACAAATTAGCCACGATTGGTACAATGTAGGATGGGGTAAAAATGCTGAACATCTTCCAAGAGCTAGCAAACTGGACGACAATAGGGAGTTTATATGTAAGAAACAAGGACGAACAACGCAAGGGAGAACCAATGGTTGCCGTAAATTAAACTTCTCGTCTCTCATTTTCGTTCCCTTTTCAATTGTTCAGTTTGTTGTTGTTTTCATGAATGCGATGGTGTGCGAAAGGAAGAAATCAGAAGCAATACTTTTTGTCCAACGAATACATTTTTGTAACTGTAACAATGTCTACAGTGCTCGAAATTTAACCAACTTTGACCAACTGAACTTTAACCAACTTGCTCAGTGTTCACAAACCGAAAATGCGCTGATACTCACTGCTCATAAAAAAATGCTGCCGTGCTTACAGTCTCTCACTGATGCTTCAAATGACTATTCGACATTCCCTGTTGTTACAAAATCACTACAATTATCTGTAAAGAAAGTACTAGAGGCTTGGCGTGCTCACACATTCAGGCTTACCACAGAACTCCAAACCTGAGCTTTTCGCGTCCTATTTTTGAAGACTACTATACGAAAAGCGACCAGTTTGGAGCACTCTTGCGTGCTGATCTTGTTATTTGTAATGAGTCAGGACTGCTGTTTTGTGTCATTCTTGTTGACATTATTTATCCTCGTAACCTAAAGCAGAATTTACACATTACGATTTGTCGGCCCAATTTTGAGCCGCTGATTAAGTCTTACCTAAAACAATGAAATGTCAGGATTTTAGTATACTACGTACAGGTACACGACAAAACATTTATTAACCAGAGAAACTTTCATTAGATATTGTATTTGCATAACCAATCAGAGCTAAATTTCCAATTATAAAGATCAGCCCGATTCACAAGAATCTGTTACAGTGCAACAGATTTTCGAACCAGGCAGATTTTCCACCTGACTTCAAACATTTTCTTAACAACATCGGCCAACGAATCGTAGCGAGATTTCAACGCCCGCTTTACCTCCCTAATAAAGTTAGTACCTACCATCATTTGAGTTCTCCATATGGTTGGGGCACCTCTTGACAATATCGTGGAGGTTGGTGGAGCCCTTGAACACAGCCACTGCTCTGATGTAACAGTTAACGAAAGGTAGATGGGACGTCTTGAACTTGATGGGGCAGAAGCTGGCCAGGTTTACATACAGCTTCCTGCAGACTTCTGAGAACGTCCACGTGGCTGATTTGGAGGCGGACTCAGTGGGGGGTCCAAAGGAGATCTGAAACCCAAGCTCGCCTGGGTACTCTGTGGTGCTTGGAATTGTGGGTAGATGTGAGGGGTAAGGAACGGGTGAGGGGGTGAGGGGAGTGGAGGCTTCGCTGTACGAGCTATTCTGTAGAAACAAGATCAAGAAGATGATAAATGTGAGACAGCTTACCCCGATATAGTATTGAACAAGTTTGAGAGTTCAGCGAACATCACCAGAGTTTATTGATCAATCACGATTGAGAACCTCTACCCATACACACTGTAGATCTGAGTCTTAAATACTTGCCAATGTTATACAATGAGCAGTTAAATAATGACTGCCTAAATTCACACTACTTGTCTCCATACATGTACATTTCCTATTAATAAGTTGGCAGAATTCTACATTTCATCTTAGAGAGATTCTGAGTGCGGATGAACAATTCTCTAATTCTCAATTTGACACTTATGCTGTACTAAGGAGAAGATAGATGTTGATATACTGTTGAAAGTAAAACGAATTCTTACTTCTTAAATAGTTAATCCTAATGGTTAACTTGCACTAATGGCTAGGATAGGATTAGTCCAGCTTGGGGAACTGCGACTTAGAATCACTTTGTACCTTAGCAAATTATTGCTAATTACATGTAACACTCCATGAAATTAGTGTGAATTGTAAACACTCTTCTTTCTGTGTTAGTTTCATTGACATTAATTTGGTGGTGCATGAATTTCCTACAATAAGGTAATATATGGTTTGGAACACAATTAAAATGTTTAAACTTGTGTTACTTAAACACTTACACTGCCATAAGGAGAGGGGACTGGTGCCTGGGTTGTGATTGGTGAAATGGATGCCGCCCGGTGGGCAGGCCCTGGTGAGTAGGTTGACGAGTATGGGATGTTCTGTGGGTACGCAGGCTGTGGACTGCTAGATGTTGGCAGGTCCCCATGATATGACGGTTGCTGGGGCAGTGGTTGGCCCTGAATGCAATGACAGAATGTATAAATGTTTGTTCCCATATCTACATGTAGTACTGTTTAACTGACATGTACAGGTATTTGCTCAGCTTTCACTGTATCATAACAAACGTGAATTACTTTTCAACACAGTGGTCTTCATGCAAAAGGCTTATGGCCTTAAAAAATAGAGTGCTGCAGAAGTTTTACAAAATAATAGAAAACTTATTTAGTATATACAGACCTTAAAAAATTGTCAATTGAAACCACTCAACTACATGGATTGTATACATGTATGTATCAAAAAGAAAGGTTTGATTTTCGATTACATGTATTTCCATACCTGTACATACATGAGTGTGTTTAATAGTGCTTAAAACACTTGTGTATGTGTATGTATCTATTGTTTCTCATTTTTGCAGAGTCGGCAATAAATTAGAATAATATATACTACAAAAAGGAATAACAAACAAGTCGCGCTACTTGATGACTTAGGTGCTTACCATATGTGGCAGCAGCAAAGAACAAGATTAAGTAAACAATAAGATTCCTTCTGACACTGGTACAAATTTTGGATAAATGTCCTCCGACACCAACCTGATATGCTTGGTATGACATCCGGAAGTCACTGGCTTCACCTGGTGAAGAATTGTCATAAATTATGTATTTTTAAACTAATATAATTTAGTTTTATTTTCTCAATTATTTTATACTTTCAGATTTCTGCAATATTGTGTGCAAATACACCACATGAAACGCATCATTTGAAACTCTTGGGCAAACATCTAGATAGCAAAATATAATATCATTTCTACACATAAAAACTTGAGGCAAATTGATATATACTCTAGGTCATTGTTACAAAATTTTGTACATACTGTACAGGTACTAAGAACATTAAATGCAACATATTACATATCAATAACACTTTCAAAACTGCTTCAGAGTATGTAGAGATCTAAAGACATCGTAAGCTCTTAGTTTTGGTTTGCCTGCATGCGAAGCTGATGGTCTTGTTTGGGAGTGGAAAATTCAAGAAAAAAATTGAGATTTTCTTGAGTTGGGCGTCATATTGGATGACTGCCATCTACGTAGGCTAGGTTTAAGCATACTAGTATTTAATGGAGCAAAATGGTTATGAAACTCGGCCAGTTCTTTGTTATAGGCTTTTGTTCTCTATCTCTTTCGTTCATTGGCCTTGACGGTGCACAAAACACAAAAGGTATAGAAATGCATATGAACAACTAACCAGTAAAAATATGTGGACTCACACATTGAACAAAGTAATGTGCACTGTCACGGTTCGTTCAACCTAAGACAAAGCAGCTTTGTACAGTCCTTTTGAAGTTTGTTGAGCTTCACAGCCAGTTAGTTCTATCAACTATGGTTTAATGTATTATCCTATTAATCTCATGGTGAGCAGAAATTCTTTAAACTCGAAATCAAATTCAATCCCAGTTCAAATGTATATACATACATGTATTTCATTTAGTCTATATACTTGTTTAGCACTTGGGACAGTTTTGGATCTAATTAATTTTGGGCATAGCCAGTGAATCAATATACAATATACATGTATCCATCCTTCAGTCAAAGCTTCCACGGAAATGGGAATCTGAGCTTTGAACATCGTTAGTGCTGAACCTTGGTCATTTGGAGCATTATGTGTAAATCTCCAGGTCTGAAGTACCAATCTCACAGTTTTTCTGTTCATTTTTCAAATCTCCAGGTTTGAGGATTTCTGAGGTTGGAAGATCTGTTCTCATTACATGTATGTACATGTTAAAATCAAAGCAGTAATCACACTGAGGCTTAAATCGGAACTGGCAGTGGGCCACACTGAATGACTAAGCATCGAGCCACCAAACAATAAGATGTTCCACAGCATTGAAAAAGTCTGCATACATGTATATTTCTTGAAACTGTTATACTACACCTACAATGATGCAGATTAGTTATTTCATAGCATGCATGCATACTCTAAAAGAATGCTAATGTACTGTACAGGTGTTTTTATAGCCAAGCATGGAATTCATAATAATAATTTATACAACTTACTGTATATGAGTACGGTGATTGGAAAGCGATTTTTTAAAATCATTAACAATATGAAAAAAGGGACTGGTTTGGAAAGCTACCAACTCTACAAGGATCATAACTATATGTACACTTCTAAAGTAAAGTGAGCTCTACATGTAGATATCCAGGCCTATCCTGCACTCATAAAGTGAAATAACATACTCTGGGTTGAACTGAAGTCAAAGTTGTATGGCTCTGTGTAGCAATCAGATAGAATCTTTTCCACTTTTAAATCCATCTTGAAGAGACTTGTTGAAACTGTGAAATTCAGTCTTAACTGTTACATAACAACTAAATATTGAACTGAAATTTACTAAGGCTGCTGTTTTTAGAATGTAATTAATCCTTTAAAAAATATGCAATTACATCTGTGTACTTGACCCGACCTTTCAATGTTGACACACATAAAGTATACAACACCTGTTTGCACTCTGTGGCCACGTGAACGAATTGAGAAATAAATACAATACAGTAAGTTTTGTGAACTTGCCAAATACAGTATAAAAATAAACAGCTTTCCTTCCAAGATGATTCTGTGATTCATGCAGTCCTCTGAACAGTAATCTTGACATCACAGATTACAGCATTTTGACAAAAAATACATCCCAAATCAAATATCTATTTATAAATCTTTACTTTCTGTTTCATAGTTTTAGTCACCTTGAAAATGGAAAAAAAAAACAACTTTTGGACTTTGGTTCAACAACATGTTGTACTAGACACTCAAGGGCCTTAACATTTAGCTCCATTAGAATTAATCCTACATGAAACAGCCACTTTAGAAATATATTTAGATCTACAGAAGATTAAAATATCACAACCAAATTATTCTTATGTAATGCGGTTGTTAGACCATTGTCTAATGTCATACAACATATAATTTATGCACTTAACATATAATTTATGCACTGATCAGAGTCTTGTCATTTTAGCTCTGGATATATCCTGGCTCCATATATTCACAAGTACAGCATGTTGTACATATATATACAACTTGTGTACATGTATATATGTATCTGCCACGAAAGTAGACTACATGTTTAAGTGTATATTGTATTAACATTTTGCCACTGGTAAACAACTTCATACAACTACATGTAGAAGATAGAAAAATTTCATTTAGCACTTATAAATGACAATTTATTTTACTTACAAAAAATCTCAGGCCTTTAATCTACAGTGCTTTGAAAATAACATAACCGGCATGCACCAGAATGGTTAGGCTCTATTTTGCCACACTTCAAAACTGCATTTCTTGGTTATCTAAAATATGACCCATTCTCGACTGACAATTTAAGTTTCATCTACAAACTTCTGAAGATCAGCAATTTAGAAAAAAACTGGGCTTCTTACAACATGCAACAGCATTGTATTTTTTCAGTCATGGTACAGCATTAACAATATATTAAAACAAATAACACTGATAATTGATACTCTTAGTTGACACCCTCAACTTCAAGAATAACTTCCAGGAACACATTATGAATAAAACTTGTATACAGAGATTCCAACCCTACTATTTTGGCCAGAAACCTCCCATTTTTGGCAATCATTTCTGGTCTCACATTTTCACTCCATAATCTCCTGTTCTTTGTTATGAAATGTTTTCCTTGCTTCATATTGTCTTTTCAGCATGTTTTTTTTGGCATTTTTCTGTTGTCTCTGGTATTGTTTATTGCCTTCCTTTTCCCTAGTGGCAGTATGGGAGCTGTGGTGGACATTGATCTCATGATCCATGTTTGTTTAGTGTACACTACATGTATGTCTCAAATATGATCTCAAAATGCAGGAAATGGCATCTTAGAGAATCTAATTATAAATATTTAAAATTTTCCGGAATAGCTTGCATTCAGACACCACTAGAAACTAGAGGTTTCGGTGCTCAATGAATCTCTGGGTTTTGTCATCTCCAAGAGTTGGAATCTCTGTGTATGACTGTGTACACGTGACCTTCAAATTTGTTCACATGCACAGTATTGGTCAAAACTCTAAATCTTAAACAGTTAAGAAGTACCACAAAGAAAACTAATACAATTCAGACAGTATAGTTCTGGCTATTTAGATAACCAAAGGTTATTAACTACATACCTTCTTGTAAATTCAGGCCGAAACTACTGCAAAAGAAAACAAACGACAATGTGAGTTCCTGATCAATGTATTGTTTCACCCACGGTACCAGGGCAAAGTACTTAATTAAACAGCATCTTTCAAAATAATGTTCAAGGTTTCAAGAATAAAATAATTATAAACTAATCAAAAGAAGAAATATCACCCCAAATATACAAATTGAGTGCCTAGAAAACTCTTGTGTTTCTATAATGTGAGGCTACTTCAAGGCACTCTTGTAGGAAAGGAAAACTTGCCTGCTAAATGTTTACAGATCAAAGTTTAAAACTTGTCTACGAAACTTAACAACTTATATGTAAAATAGTTCGTGATTTGCTTGAATAAGTGAATAAGTGAAACTGCAGCAATATTAAATACTTGATCACCAAAGTCTGTGGAGCATGCTGCCACTACTCAGTTTAAATCAAATTAAATCAACAACCTGAAATCACCAGCGTCGTACTTTAGACATTGCTTCATATTAAACATTTGCCAATAAGAGCTGAAACAAAAATGTCTTCCAACAATGTTGCTGAACACGGCCGGATCTTTGAAATAATGAAGGCAGTTCAATTAACTCACTTAAAACTGGAAATATTCCAGCATCAAAACAAAGGAAGTCAAAATCCCCCAATATCACAAAAAAGATCTCCCATTAAGCCTATTAGCAAGTCAAAAGATCAACAAAAACAAGTGGGGTGATGTAATTGCCAACCTTGAACATGAACATAACTGGCCATTTTCTTGAATAAATAACAATGACATCACTGTTACAGATTGCCGAGAATCAAAGCCAATCACTGTGCAGCTGTGTATATTTAGCTCTGATTGTTTCAAAGCTTCAGCTTGCAAGAATACAAAGGTCATTGTTCTAAGGTGACATGTTAATGTTTATGTAAACAGACTTTAATTGTTAAAGTATAAGAGTGACATTTGGAACAAGACACAAAAGGTTGACTTCACAATAGTTCTTGGTGACAGTGTGAAGAGGTCTTAAAACAATCTTTTGACAAGAAACGAAATGTCATTAACAAAGCGATAACATAACAATTGAAGTTCAATACCAGGTGCACTAAATATACAGCAAACAATGTAAGACTTGAACTGTTCATGATTGAATTAAAAACACATTCAGATGTGAATGCAAAATAACTACCCTGACAACTCCAAAGGTCAAAACAGTATTATCCAAGAAGTTTGTGAAATAGCCATGCCGCATGCCCAATATTGGAATGGTGTAAGCTTGTGCTGTGTACATGCAACTATCTTACTATAATATTAATACTGATCACTGTTGTGACTCATTCTGATATATTCCAGTTTATATCAAACGATTTCTTGGGAACAACTTTTAAAATATTTTCAAAGGGGAAGATTCATGGTGGCAGTTTTTCCATCATATTGCCAATTGCTAGTACTGCTTTTCTTGACAATTATTAGTTCAGGAAATAACATTTAACTCAAAGTATATTGATCAAAACCGATGTTTTTATAGACAAAGAAACCTTTTCAACAAATTAACAAAGCCCGTGACCACAGAATACGACCACCTATATTGCGATCTGAACCCTAGCTAAAAACCTGTCTTGCTAACTTATTGTGCGGGTTTTTTTGGCTCAAACTCGAACAGATCATACCACCTACTTCCACTTCAAAACATAATGAGAACCTACACTCTTTTTTTTATAAGAACCTTTTTTATAAAAAAAATCCCAAAATTTAGGAACATGCTATAAGAACATGCCGAGGCTGGGGTAATGGGGATACGAAGAGAATGTAACTTATTATTCATATTAAGTACTGTATTTAGTGGAGATAATTTGTTGTTAAACTATAAAATAATGCCTAATGCTCGTGCAGCAGCGCCTTTTGGCTGCTCCGAATGTGTTATACAAAGGCAACTAGTGACAATTGTACTTCTTTTAAAAAATCACTAAATTACTGTACTTTGATCACAGTAGTATGTACCCAATCCTAAAAAAAAATAAGAACATTTTTAGAACATTTGAGGCTGAAATCCTCAAAATAATTAAGAACATCCAGCCTCAGCTGTTAAATTAGACGTTCTTATAAATAAAGTGTATACTAGCTTTTACTACTGTTAATTTACAAGTGTCTTTAATCTGCTTTGCTGAGTAATGGAAAAATGGTGCAACACAGGTATACCACACTGTGAAATGGCCTCTTGCATGATACCAAAAAATGCAGTGTTTTTAATTAATTTGAAACAGGTGGCTTTATCAATAGCTACAAAGATAATTAGTCAGCAGTTGAGTGATTTTCCCTTAGAATTAAGAAGAATAAATAACTAAAATGTCTGCAGACAGATAGCCTTGCACCAAATACAGTGAAGAAATGATTCAACTTGTTACTAGTTAATGCTGCTCAAGCATAGTTAGAAATTATCAACTGTGCAAACTCTACGTGATTGTGTACCAGTACGTGTAACTCTAAAATATATGAATTACCACACAGAAAAAGTTCACATTTTTTTTGGTTAGGATTAAAAGATAAATTTATTGTTTAAGAATTGGCAGTTTTCCATTCTTTGCAGGCAACAAGCCACAACTGTTCTTCATTTCCCTCAGGGTGTCAGCAAGATGATTTATAATTAGAGATTAAAGATAATTAAGTGGACTTTAAAAGAGCTCTGAATTAAGCTCCAGGACCAATATTTTTAATCCTACTAGTGAGAGAGACCTCAAGTCTCCTCAGATCAGTGGATCATTGTTTTATACTAGCTAATGTATTGTCAAAAAATTGTCCCACTTGCCTTGTTTTTACAGATCAAGAGATTGTACTTGGAAAACTACCAATTCACCATTCTGTAAAAGAAATGTTTTCCAAACTTTTCTCAACTTCAACACATGCAATATATTTTAAGCAAGCAGATCCTTTTCAAAATGCAGGAACAGTCTGTGGTAAATTGTACTATCTGTCCCCACTGGCACTGACTGCACATGTACCACCTTTCACAGCTAGAAAAATCAGTGCTTTCATTTACTAGCCAAAAGCTCTGCTCAGCTGAATCCCCCTTTTCCCATAGAATGAACATTTATTATTCCTGGCCTTGAGATAAACAATACTGAAAATAGTAATCAACAGGTCTTCACATATACTGTATTAAAAGTAGGGACTCCCTGGACTAATAACTATAAAATTGAACCTTTCAAAAATAACATAAAGACTTGTCAGTACGTTGACAGGGCTTCAATTAAGTTATTGGGAGTCACAAGATTTGTAAGAAAAACTTGAAGGGAGAATAAATCAGTTAGAGTTACATGTTTTAGGAGGTTTGATCTACACCTAATTCAAGAAAGGTTGCTTTTGAAAACATAACACATAAAACACGGGATGCATTGATATTCAGTATGAACA
>JAOEHT020090447.1:0-13120 GCA_025448195.2 Parazoanthus atlanticus | reverse complement strand
TGCGTGGGTTCTTTTAAGTCCCCCGATAGAACGTCGAGAGACTAGACCAACGGCTTAACGTCCCTGTCCACGGACGACAAGTCCTCTATCTCCCTCTTTTTGGCAAACCTCCCTGTGACAAACTACTTATCTGATTGTTTCTGATAAAACACCTATCTACCTCCTTTTGACGAACCAATTATCTTCCTCCTTTTGATAATCCTCCTATCTTTCTCCTTTTGACAAACCACTGATCCATTTTACTGCTTTTGTTATACCATCTATCACCTATCTTTTGACAAACGCCTTATCTCCTTCCTTTTGACAAACCTTTTATCTTCATCTTTTTATAAACTACGTATCTTACTGCTTTTGATACGGCAGCTTTATTTTTCTCTTTTTTAGTAAACACTACTGATCAACCCCTTTCACTAACCATACCTGCACCTTCTATGTTCTCGAGTTAACCACTACTAGCACTACAAGAGACTACAAGTAAAACACTACTGGTCAACCCCTTTTACTTATCATACCTGGATCTTCTCTCTGACCTCGAGTAAACCACTACTAGCACTACAAGAGACTACAAGTAAAACACTACTGGTCAACCCCTTTCACTTATCATACCTGGATCTTCTCTCTGACCTCAGGTAGATCACTACTAGTACTGCAAGAGACTGCTAGGGAGGACAGCTCTGACTGGTGCAGGGGGGTGGAATCCTCTGTGAACTCTCTCTCGGGACAGCACTGTACTAACAACAAAAACTGGTGGAGAATCTGGGAGACATGACACGTGGTCTCGGCAATATCGATCTGTTGGCAATAGATTGAAACAATGAGTCACTGAACATGTACGTTTGTGATCGTTTGTAGCAATATTTAGTTATCGCAGTACGCAGATAGTTCGTGTGGTGGAATAATCCGCAACTGGTTTGCGTTTCAGTTTGCCTTTTAAACTACACTAACACTGTTTATTAAGAAGAAATACTGAATAACGATTAAAAGAAATGCATTTCCCCTCTTGAAACGACAAAGATGAACAGATAAAATTTATAAACGTCACACTAAGGGTTACTACTAATGCATACACAACTGAACATTCTTGGTGTGAGTATGTGAGTGTGTTTGTGTGTGTGCATACATGTATACCTGGTATGTGTGTATGTGTGTGTGTATGTTTATGGATGTTGAAATCATTTCTATCACAAAATAACTGCAAGGAAAATGATGCTTTTTTTATTTTTTCTCAAAGAGTCAAGTTACAATTTCCGAGGCAATCAAAGCACATTTTGCAGCAATAGAAAAAGAAAACCAAAACATAAAAAATACACAACTTTAAATTTTTACACCATATTTGTTAAGTTTGTCATCACTGCTAGCCTTCACAATTGATATGCCGCAGACTCTTAAAAGCCCTTAAAAAGTGCTGCACTGATATAATAATAATAATAATAGTTATAATAATAATAATTATATTAATAATAATAATAATAATAATAATAATAATAATAATAATAATAACCTTTATTTCAACCATCAAGAAAAATAAAACTATAATATTAATATTTATAATAATAATAATAATGATGATGATAATAATAATAATAATAACAATAATAATAACAATAATAATAATATAATAAAGCCGTTTAGGAGCACTATACAGAGTCTCAGTACTCTTACAATGATGAAAAGATTCTTCAGGCTCGTCAAGATACTGCAAGACTCGTAACAATATCCAGCCATACTACATACTAAACTGTCTAATAAGATATATATAATGACATAAATGTGGTAAGTTGAAGTGCTGTATTACTTGGGATATTTATACAGCACTTCAAATTACCACATTTATGTCATTATATCTGTATAAAATTAGCTCTGTTGCTGTTAACTCGAGATTTAAAAATGGAAAAACTGTCCGAATTTCGAATATGGACTGGTAGAATGTTCCAAAGCTTAGCAGCTGCAACACAAAAAGCTCTTTCGTCATAAGTCTTAGTGTTAAACTTGGGTACCTGTAGTTCCAATTTAAGCCGGGTCCAAATTTATCAGGTGCAAAGTAAATGTATACCCAGGGTGCCGCAGCTCTCGTGTCTATGCCTCAGTGGCGCCGAAGGCTCGCGCTCTTTGGCGCCTTGGGCGCAATCGAGGCATAGGTGCAAGAGCTAACCTCTGGCACCCGGGGTAGTGTTTTGGATTTCTGTTCCTTTTGTTGACACTCGCGATGAACTTCCTAGTTGCGGTGAACTACTGCAGCCACTTTCTATTAACTATTAATTTTATTCTAAAAGTTTTTAGACGTAAATTGCGAATAAAGAATTCTGGTTGAAAGTATACAGCGGAAATGGCAGGTTTGGCAGCAATATTTCCTATACTATAGGATTGTATTAAGAACTAAACTTCATAAATTAAGTCATCGTATTTAATTAACTGAACTATTATAGTTAGTTCGTATTTGAACCATGCTAGTTTTAAAAATTGACTCTGTGTCTCGCTTATATTACTTCTTTTAAACTTATAGACTTTCTGCTAATTGTTCAGTCTTTGAATTTGTGCAAACTGTTGCTGTAAACTTATTAACAATTTCGCTACGGAAAACTATTCAAGGCGAAGAAGGCCTGGTGACATGAATTCGTATCAAAGTTTGCTCTCATAATTGGTTGTTTTTGCGATGTCACTGTATTTTCAAAACAATTATGTTTAAAAACAAAATTGTCGTTTTTACTTCATATAATTTTAAACACCTACATATACATGTAGTAGTTTGCGGAGCGCTGCTGTTGATTGATAATCTGGTCACGTTTGGGACGTAAGCCGATTTTGTACAAATTTGTATAGTTTGCTCTATATTCCAGTGCAGAGATATTAACGAGGAAAATTCTTGTTTTCCGTTCTTATTTTTTCCTGTTCTCGTTCACCATGTATATTCTAACAATGTCAAAGCTGGCATAGAAATTTGTGAAAGTGATTTAACTCAGAACTCTAAAATATTTTAGTTTATGAAACGTCCTACACTGCAATACAGCACGATCTTTGGATAATATTGTTTTGTTTAACATTGTAACAGTACTTTATATATCATTTGTCTTTCACAAACTGAAAGATATTGAGTAAACACAGAACAAATTGGTCCCAAAGGATCGAGTACACATTTGACAAGTTTAGAGTTTCCTCTTAAAAAATCGTTCCAAATATCTACGGAAATTTCAAAAAGAAACAAAAAACTGGAAACTCGTTTTTTTAGAATTCTCCAAAGGTAGAAAAATCTGACATGTTACTTGGTTACTATTATTGCTAAGAGACAATGTAAGCTCAGCAGAATATCTCTTCTCTGTTTGTGAATATTGATAAGTAATTTGAATTTAAATATCGTTAGTGTCAATTTTATTGGCCATGGTTTTCTTCCTGTCGACCATTCTGGGCTTTACAGCAGTGTATAGTCCTAGCTGGTGATGCATGGATAAGCCAGTGACTTCACGGATCTGTTTTTATTCACATTAATCAAAGGTAAAGTGGCATTTTCACAATTCAATTATAAGCTGTCGAACTATTCTGGTTTAGTTCTAACGATTAGCGAGTATACAGTAATAGCGAGCGGCTGCTAGATCTTTCGATGGCAAACTAAGACTGGAACAGTATGTTGCAAATCAAATCAAATCAAATCGAAGTGTGTCGCGTTTTCAGCAAGCAAGCTCTGTACCGTATTCCACTAGTTTTTATCATTATATACACTACGCTTATGAACCATTATCATAATTATTAAACGTCTGACTAAGAGAAAGAATATGTCAATTTTATTCGTCGTATCTCTCAACGGCTGTTACGTTTCGTTAGAAAATTCTAGGTTTTAGCAAAGCAACCTTTGTAGGAATTCAAGATTTTTAAGCTAATATTCTCTGAGGGATCTAGTACACAATTCTCGACTTGAGCTAAGCATTGTGTCACTTGAAAAAATGATGTAATATTTTTATCAATTATATAGGAGTACTAGCTTGCGGTCCAAATGTAAATAACAGATAATAATCATTCTTACCCTCAATACCAGGCCAAATCTTGTTTCTCGCACGTAGATATCATGCAGTTTTGCCCGCCCGTTTCACGACGATATGACCGTATTTTTTTTATCAGCTTATATGTTTGCATGGAGAACTGAGTTGCCGCTTAAAAAACTGTTATTGCAAACTGGCAGCTCAACTTGTAGCCACATTTATACCTGCTCCTGTGGAAGGGCACTTGTTTATAGGTATAACGAAGTGACACGCCACCTGAACAAAAAAAAATGAATCAAAGTCGAAAAGAACTTGATTGCTTTATAAGTACGCAAGGCTACCGTAGCTCATGTACTACAAACACAACTTGGAGTGACACAATACAATTATATTTCATTTGTGAGACTCGCTAAGACTAGTTGTTGGAGTTTTACCTCGGCAATTGTAAAATCGTATCAGAAACATTATTAATTTTGTTGTCTTCATAGTCACGGTGTTAATAATGTTCATTTCTTTCAACTCTCTGAAATGAGAGGAAAACTAACGACAACTGTAGTTTCTTGCAATATCAAATGAAATTAAGATGTAGATACATTTTCTGATTTTGCAAACTTGATACAGTTTCAAATTAGATAAATCATGGGTCACTAACTAGCAGATTTTTATTTTTATATCAGCGCCCATATTAAAATGAATTTACCAATCGGTGTCTAAAAAATCGAGAAACGTTTTATAACAGTCTTATCGATATAGAGTAACAAACTATTGAAATTAAATTAGTCAATGATCAAGGAAAAACGGTATCAAACCAGCAAAGTGACTGGCTATTGGTTAACTTTGTTTAAGAATATCTGTGTGTAGTGTGACTATGGGAGTTCACCGCTTCTGAGATATACAGATTATCAATTGACGAGCATTCAGAACTGAAGGCAGTTAACCACACTGAGTAATTTTAAGACGAATATAACTAAGGAAAAGAGACTTTGAACTGTTCATGTAGATAAATTGTCACTTGTGCAATACATAACGGATATTTATTATATAAAGATGCCAATTTTGATATTTATATACTTTTTAAGCTTTTATATGTCAGACGTCAGTTTTCATATTTGTACACTGAGCTTTAAGCAAACGTTGTATTTTAATTGGTTTAGTTAAATTTTTAAAAGATTTTAAAATATTTTATCTAAGTGTCCCCGATTAGTAGGCATCGTGGCCAGCTCAGTAAAAGAAAGTCAGTACAACATGCAGAAAGTAAAATTTAGTATTAGTAATAGTAGTAAAGTTAGCACTATGTTCGTGTGACACGTACATTAATTGAGGCATTAATTAAGGCTGCGAAGTCAGTGGATTGGATTGTTCATATACCTACAGTATAATACTGTATTTCCTGATACTGTGCAACGAAGAAGGAATCATGCATGATCATTATTTTGGTACACAAAATCTTAAAATATTATCAATTTCATTTTGTGACAAGGTGGTAATTTCTAAACAAATCTTTCTGCCAACTTCGAGGCTACAGTGTGATACTTGCAGAGGAACACTTCTCACGTTAATGTAATAACATTGATACATTTAATGTATACAGCTTTACTGGAATTTTGGTTTACCAGAAATACTGTGATATAGATGCGCATTTCTTGTCTCAGATAGCCCTTTCAGCTCATCTCTAGGCGTTCTGTTCCTTTCGCTTCATCATTTATTTTGAATGTTTACAAGCGTTTACCAACATTAAACTAAAATATTTCATGATAATCTAGACTTTCTCAAAGCCCATCGCTCTCTCATTTATCTGCCTCTTGTGCTTCGCTCGCTTTTCGAGGCATGTTCGCGTCTGTTGTTTTGGCCTCAACTTAAATTGTGGCAAGTTTAATGAGAATCCAACAATAGTTGCTAAAGAGAAATGCATTTCAATGCACTTTATTTGTGCTCAAATATTGGGGCCTTGTTTTGCTGAAGTGATGATTCATTTAGTGGTTTTAAAAACTTGAACTTTTTGACCCAAACACAAAGTACTGTTTATTAACACTTGGAAGTGATGGTTGAACGCTTGTAGCCTTTTTTAGCTGTAAGACCAATTAATTTGTTGAAGTTAAAATAGATATCGTATCTCAATTAAACTATTTCAAAATTAAGCGAACTTTAAGTTAAGAACTTTTAGCCTTTGAATCCGTCCCTCTCATTTCCAACCGACTTCCAATATATCTGTGACTTATTTGCATTTTAATAGTAGTCAGAGTCCGTGCTGTGTAATTATTTGGTAACGATTTCCATACATAAAAACAGCTGCCGGCTTGTTGAATATTCAAATATTTAAAATTAGATTCTAAGAATTCGGGCTTTCAAGGATTATTTGCGCTGATCTTTTGTTTTGAGTGTTGTATACACAAGCTCTGAGATGATGCCCTCCGGGTTCTAATCAATTTGTGTACATCTTATCGAACCGAATGTTACTCAGAGTGAAAATGGTTGACCAAGTTTGGTCCAGCAAGCGGCTCAGAATGTTGGTGGATAGGACTTGAACGAGGTGGGAAAGTGAATATAAATACTGTTGCTTGTTATAACTTTGAGAGATACCTCACGTAATTACCATCTCAAGCAAACTTTGCAAAGTTTCAGATTTATTCACACGATGGGTACCTCACATTGCATCTGTATTGTTGTACTTCAACATGTTTTTGTGTACGATTTTTACTTTTAATTTCAAACTCCAATATGTTTCTTTATGCTATTTTAAATTTGCCTTCAAGTTTGAAAAATTTCAATTTGTTATCGCTATTACTCAGTGTGAAACTAACTTTGAAGATGTTTTGTTTGACTGCATAATTTTTGTAATTTTACGCGAATTGTCCATGTTGAGAAAACGAGGTTTTTACTAAGTTTATCTTTTCTGTGTACTTCACGATGCAATTATTTAGCAGATGAGTAACAAAACATTATTCAGATGTAATAACATCTAATTGTATATATATTCCAATGCAAGTCTGTATATCACCTGATAAACGAAGCGTATATATCTAGTTAGAAAATATTATGAAAGTTACATTCAAGGGAATACTGGACTTCATCAATTCAAGCGGTGTCTTTTTCCTATAAATAATATCAGAACTCCTTCTGGAGACTTATTTCTGACCAATAATCGAGTCTTTTGAGTTTGTTTGGCGTCGTTATAGTTAAAAGATTGGCGTTACTTCGTTTAAGTTTGACTAACCAATTGCTGCCTTGTAGATAGGTATTAGCCTCCAAAAGCAACCGCCGTTCTCTGCACGCATTCAGTCAGTCGAAATTAGTTTTGTGGTGCCGCTCAGTGCGATGGAAGTTTCAAAAGAAGCAACTATAATTAGTTGCCTGTGTTGAGAGACTAGCATTGTTGTCATACACAAACTAAAGTTAGCCATGGTTTGTACGTTGGACAGTTTATTTCTTGGATATAATCGCTTTGAAACAAACCGATCTTCGCATATTTTATGCCGTTTGTTAGTCCCAAAGTGACGATGCGGCGTTAGTACTGGTATTTTTTCAGGAATAATTCAGTTGTCAGGTCAGTACAAACTCATGTATGCATAACCAAAGCAATCTTTTCATTTTGTGAGGTGTCCAGAGAAATAACAAAACTGCTAATTTTCCACACCAGAACACAAACTTGCATTTCAACTGTCTGTGTTTGTACATCGTTGGTAAACTATTATAGCATACGTCACATTGTTTGCCTCCACATCAGTCGGTATTGAAGTTAATACTTCATTAACCTTTTCAAACATCTAATGAGAAACGAACCACCTAAACTGACCAGCAAAATCAAACATGTCAAGAGTTAACCGGACCACATCTTGCATGTGCTTAATCGATTTTCTTACGGGTCAGTGTGTTGTTACACGATCCAATTCGCTCGGACATGTTGGAAAAACGGTAGTGAAGCTCACAAACTTGCAAAATGCAAGAACAGTTTACAAAAAGCAACGTTTAAACACACAGATCTTTCTTGTCTTTGCTTTTCTTTGTCGACTGTGAAAGGTCAACTGCGTAATTCTTTAGTAAGAGAGGTTACAAATAGCTAACTTTAT
This sequence comes from Parazoanthus atlanticus, assembly GCA_025448195.2. Lineage (NCBI taxonomy): Eukaryota > Metazoa > Cnidaria > Anthozoa > Zoantharia > Parazoanthidae > Parazoanthus > Parazoanthus atlanticus. The sequence continues at coordinate 5,082 of JAOEHT020090447.1, read as the reverse complement.
AGCAGTAAACGTGACTGATGGGATTTTAAGACGGCCATCTTGAACTGAAATTTGACAGCGTTCTTCTCTTGCAAAAACGCACGCATGCGCTGTTATTCCTACCTGTCATTATTTGGCCTTGATTCAGCTGTGTTGAGTTTCCAGTTTCGTGTGGAGTTTCACCTCAGTGGGCCGAGGATGCCATTTTGATGAGACCTAACGAGGACTAAATAATTTCTTAATTCTGAAGGAACACTGTTTGGTGAACTGCTAGAAAGTGCCAAGCTTTAGTTTTCGGCTCGTGTTTCCATAGTCTCCCAGATACATATAGCGATTGGTTAAGCAGTAATAAGAGAGCATAGTGTCATAAAGTTTTGCGTCAGTTCCACAAAGGATTGTTAGATCAAATATATCCCAGAAAATCAGTCTTCGTTTAACGGGGCATCGTCAAGGCCTTTCAATTGTATTTTCATGAATATGTCAAAAAATTACTTCATATATGGGAACGCTGAAATTCCGTCAAAAACAAGAATATATCACCGGCGAGACGAAAGAACTAATGCAATACAGTACAGTATTAAATATGGTTGGTCACTTTTGCACACTGATCCAAGTTCTTTAACTAGTACTGACGGTTCAGTTTTGAGTAATCTATACAAACGATAACGATAGCAAATACTATGCGGAACTGAGGTTTCACAATTCCATTGTTATATACTGTAGCATACGGCAAACACTTTATTGTGAATTTTGGATCATTTTTACAGTCGAAATAGGCCAAACAAGACAGATTCATGCCAAACAACCCTGGGCTTTAAGAAACTTATTAGAGGCAGTGACTTATTTGAATGTGAAAAGACATCCAAGGGCATGTGTTCTTTGTTCTAACTGAATTTCAGCCCGTTTTAAAACTTTGCATTTTACTGTACTCTATTGTGTGGTCTTATTCTGTACCGACTTAGTCATAGAAACCCATCACACTTTTCAATTCACACTTAAAGACTTTTCACTTTATATATACGAGGAAACGTTTATGGTTTAAGAGCTCACTGAGTCCGTCAACAAAATTACATTATGATAAAAGATTATTTCCAACAAGTCATACCCTTGTTAGGGGCCGACTATTTGATTTTTCGTGGGGGGTGGGTGGAAAAAATTGTATAAAAATGCACGATCGAGCGAGATGGGAAAATGTTTGCACGCTCCGAAATTTTCAGAAATTTAAAGAAAATGTATAGGAATGTGAGAAAAAAGAGAGTTGCAGCCGAATATGGCCAAAATTTGCACGAAAATCACCCTTCCATCCCCTCCCACCCCCACACGAAATCAAATTGTCGGCCCCTTGCCGTCTTCTAATTTTCGCGACATCAAATTTTCGTGTTCTTTGCGATGAAATTTTGATTATGCAAACATTTGATGACGCAAAAATTTGATGGTGCGAAAATTTGATGTCATTTGATAAGCTTGTCACACGACCCTTCATTTTCACTCTCAACATCATCACGCTTATTTTTTTACAAATATTGTATACATACTTCATCTTTGGAGTTTTGAGTTAGAGGAAAAATAAAGATTTTGCCGACATTCATTTGTTGTCTAAAGGTGTTTTACAGAGTTTTTTTTTAAATTTACGAAATCACAATAATTTAACGCTTATTCATCAAATTCGTGAAAATTGAATGACATTGAAATGTCCAAACTCAAAATCGTGAAATTTTGGTGTCGCGAAATTTAGTGTAGTAATGTACCAATGATTTCGGGTTGGTAATACCACAATAACCTCCAGTGCTTATAGTCTATCACCCAGGCGACCAACCAAGCTTTGGTCGTGGTGTAATACGTACGTAAACACACTCTAATTCTTATGACGTTCTTTTCAAAAGGGATTATTTGTTCACAACCTGAACCCCTGCTACGAAATGTTATGAACGAACAATATTACATTTAGTAAACAACTAGTATTGACTACTGTTGAGACATGAAGAGCGAGGCGGCCAATTGGAATTGGTTAGAAACGGGAACGGACGGGTTTGAGAGTCTGAGCGTGGAACTGTCGCTGACTTTGAAGAAAATGTACTTTTAACCTCTTCGTCAGTTCATGTGCTAACTGGTTTTACAGCCTTGCAACGTTTTCAGAATGGTAGGTTGTGATTTGTAATTACAGATACTCCTTTTTTTGTATTAGATGACAACTTCAGCGTTCGTACTGAACAGCAGAATGTGAGCTTTTGCCAGGTTCAGTATGATCCGATATTGAGACACTGAAAAGGCTATCTTATTCGTGCGTGTAAATCCTCATTTTCAGCTTTATACTTCCTTTGGGAATTTCAACGTGTAATTTTAAGAACTGTTGTATCCTGCCGTAAAAGGCATCTAGAACGACGATTTTGTAAACGGTTTGCGTGAGACAGTTTGTGTGCCAACGGCATTTTGTTGTCTCAGTTTCACTTTGTAAACTTGAGTGTCTGAAACTCGTAAGCCTTCTTTTCGATTTACAGACTCTCTTTTTGTGGCTATTAACTGGAGTGTGCACAACCGGTAAGCAGTAGTTCGATTCTGTGCTTTAATGTGGCTGTTTGTCGTGTCTTTTTTATAAACAACAACTCGGTGTTTGACAAATCTTGGTTATCCAGTGGGACTGAGCCGACGTTTGCTGTTTTGAATTGAAAATGGTTTCATAGTTTTTCTTCATTTAATAGTGGTTGGTTTTCGACCATATTGATTACTTTTGTTTCTAATTTGTGCCAATGTTTGTGATATCACAGCTATTTTTCGTCATGTTGTATAAAATGGAATGTCAAACAGTATTAAAAATCTGAGACGTTCGTTGAATCGTGTGTATAAATTTGTATTTGCTGTTTCTGATTCAACAAACTTGCATACAGTCGGCAGCTGTTGCCGTGACGTACCAAACGAGTCGCATTCATAGCTGTGAATTTCTTTGTCGAAGTATTATTTTGTAGCAGAGATTTTCTAAACCATTTATTCATTTAGTTCACGTGTTGTCAAGCTCGAACAAAGCTTTCGAGCCGTAAGCAGAACGAAAGGTCGCGACCCATCATTCTATCGCCGTTTTGTTGCCCAAACTACAGTTTAGTTTGCATACTAAATGGCCCCCCGCCTGACCGCGTGTTTGTATATCGGTTGATCACTTGGTTTTTGATGTTTGGAATTATTTTCCTTGCGGATGAAGTCAGAAAACTCTTTTCAGGGTATCCACACAGTCATGCAGTCAAAAAGCAAGATAAAGTGAACTCGGTGAGTTTTGTTAAACAACTCCTCTAGATCTCTGTCTTTCGAGACAGACGGATGCTGATCAATATTGACTGTATATCACTATATGATTGGCCGGTGCAACTGTCATATGCAACAAGGGAAGTCCAGTGAGGTTTTTAAGAAACGATCGAAAGACGACGAATTATATTCTTTCTTTTAGTTTTGTAAAGTTCTTCGAATTATTTGCTGGCCGAGTTTGAGAAAAGCATGCATTGCAATCGTGATTTGTTGTTTATTAACATGTTTCTTAATCTTACGATTGTTTACATCTACTTATTCTACAAGCGAGTGTGATTCTATTTCAATATTTGTATTTTATTTGGTTCTAATGACTTAGTTTGTTTATGCTACAGACATTTTGAACGTTTAAAAACAAGACCAGCCCTCTTTCGTTTGTTGTTTTTCAGTTGTGTAAGTGCTTCATTCATTCACTTGTGTTCATAGTTTTTTTGACATTGTTTAATTGAGTTCCGAGTTCCTTCATTAAGGTGAAACATTCGTCGCATAGTTGGCCTGAAAGTTGAAGCTTATCGGAATGAAATAGATACCATCCTCTCCTATTAAGTTTCGTCACAGATTCCGGCTTTTGTCTCAAGTACTGGTCTCTCTCCGCGTCGTTCAACAGGTATTTCACTACTTCTTGTTCTGAATGTGCTTTGGAGCTCAGTTTTGAACTGATTCGTTCTCAGTGTTGTTTCTCTTTGTAACTAGTTCGCTCGATACTAAAAATGCGACGATGTGTTGCTTGGGGAAACTGAGCAGAGATTTCGAATGTTTACGTTAGAATTCACGGAAACCATGAAATCACAGGTTAGCGAACTTTGTTTATATTTAAGCTCGGTGCTAATGGCGTCGTGTTGCTGACGTTGAGTTGAGATTCAAACGCTAATTTTTTTTACTCATCTGACAGAGAAGTTTAGAACTGTTTTCGACATATAAAGTGTTAACTATAGTTATTTAAAGAGACGTGGTGAGAGAGTTGATAGGGTGGTTACTACCCCTGAAACTCGTATCTTTTTAGCTCAATGATTTTTTAAACAGTTATGTTTCAAAGCGTAAACCTTAAGTCAAGATATAGAGCCATTCCTGATATGGTCTATCGCCCCAGCTGTGCATTTTAAGATCAGATACGTTGTTTTAAATATTTATCTTCTTGTGACAACAATTTTACATTTTGCAATTGACACGAGTTTCGCCAGCTGAGGCTCCGGCCCATTCACAGTGACGTATCTAATTTAACTACTGTCATACTATATAAGTACTGTAAGATCAGTTTGGTTTTTCGTCAATTTTACAGTAGGGTTGAACTGATAAATCTTTGCGTGGTTTCGACTTGCGTGACAAGTCGAGGCTTGAATTGTTTCTATGGAAACAGATCAAGAAACGAAAACTTGGTTCATTCATAGAAATCAGTGATAAATGAAATGGAGGTCAAAAGGCCGGTGAAGGTTAACGGCTTTCTGGCACAGGCATTTCTGGCTTCTCTCAACGGGGAAATGGCGTGCAAGAAAAGCGCGTGCGCATATTGCGCCAAGTCGATAAAAATTATTGATCAAGCAAAACAAAACAATCGTCAGACCGCGTCCTCACTTGGTGCCTGGAACTGAACGGTTCTTGAACACGGGGACCGGTCTTAACGGTGTATTTTCTCCGTTCCTGTGCGTTTTCCTCGGAGCGTTGCTCAGGCTCGAGTTATACCTTGCCATGAAACCGGAACGAAGGAAAAACGACGTAGGGGCACCAAGTCTGGTAACCTCCTTCAGTTGCAGACTATTATTTTCCTTCGCAGCGGATTTCCGAGAGAGACCAAATTAAGCGTTTGTATAG
>JAOEHT020090377.1:0-13123 GCA_025448195.2 Parazoanthus atlanticus | reverse complement strand
GCAATTGGTCTGGGATTTAATGGAGCCGAAACCAATTGTAGAATTGCACACATTTTAGGAATCCCACTGATGATCAGCTGCTGTTTTAATATTTATTTTGAGAAACGATTTGTTGTCTTCTGTACAATTCAAAATCAAAAATATAGGTATGTGCGGCGCCAAAGGGTAGAGTTTTGGAGCCGTTTTGGTCTGAAATTGGGTATAGAATTTGACATTTTGGTCTGAAACTGGGTATCGTTTTTGGACGAAGCTGTTGTAATGTGTAATATGGCATATAAAGAAACGTTTTGCGGCCCCGAAATTTAACATTGGGTAGGGAAATTCGTATAATTTGGTCTGAAATTTCACGAAGCGCGCCGCACATCCCCACCATAAAATAGAGAGCTCAGGCAAATAGGACGGGAACGTCGTAGATAACGTTACAGAATACAATGACTTCACGTGGGAATGCAACCAGCTGGCGATCTTTCTGTCGTCGTCTTTAGAAACGGAACATGAAAAGCTCGGTTCTGGAGTTTTGTAGAGAACGTGAACGTTAGAGTATGAATCATTTCAATCTTCGTGCAGCTTTAAAATTATAGCTTCTAATTTTTCATATTCACACAGCGTCAGGTAAAACAAAAAAAGAAACGAAAGAGTTATACAAACAAGAAAAGGGAAAACGGCAAGTTAAAAATTCAGCAGCCGTGTTCGTTGACGTTCCCGCCCTAGCTGCTTAAGGTCCCTATATTGATTGAAGAATGCACCCCCCCTCCCCTCCTGGGGATGCCCATAGAAAATGGTGAAAGTGAAGATCTAACGATTGAAAAAGTGTGGAAATACCCCATTTCGTTGTTCAAGGAAGTAGTATGAATCATAGTTGATAGAGCGCACTGGTTGTGAAACTCGACCAGCCACTTTGTGCTATGTTTTGTTCTCTGTCTCTTGTTCGTTGGCCTTGACCGAGCACAAAACACAAAAGGTATTAAATGCACATGAACAACAAACCAGTAGAAACGTTTGGGGTTACACGTAAGGCAAAGCGGTGTGTACGGTCACGATTTGTTCAAATACACGTAAAACAAAGCAGCCTTGTTACATTTCTTTTACGTGTGTTGGCTTCACAACCAGTTATTTCTATGAACTGTATGAATATACTTTGTAGCACTGTGTGAAAGAGCACCGTTTTTTAAAACATTAAAATATGTGCTGAAGAAAATGATTGCACTTGACACCGCCACAGGAGATAAATTTCGTAGTGGGTCTCGATATTTTTCACGTGGCTTATGAAATGATTGAAAACGTTCTGAGGACATTAGCGGATAGCAGCGATATAATCCATTTCGTCACCAAATAGGCGGATAAGAAAATGACGATCCAATCAGTTTACCGTTTTATGCCCACGGAACAAACGAGTGTAAAGCAAATGGTGACAGAAGGTGCAGCTGAAAAAAATTATTGAATTGCACAACTTTTTAGAATTAATGTGCCGATGTTTGGTAGACTCGACTAGTATGCAAGTGTTTCAATGTCGATACTGAGGTATTTGCAACAACGTCAACGTGGGCTTTGGTTGTTAAAGGTATTTAGAGGGAGAAATATCAGTAAGTGGTGAAAGCGGAAAAACACTGCAGGTCTGTTTTTGGGCAAATGTTTACTTAGCGCACTTGTGAAGATGATTGTCAGCGGATGATATATGGCACATACCGCATTGACTTTTTGAAAAAACTGATGCGAAACCAGGAGTTTTTTTAAATTTTACCTTTTGAAAAGGGGACGTGCACAGCAAAAGGAGCATGATTCTGCCGGCGTCTTTTTTAAAAAGATGTGTGGATTGAAAAGTTACGCAGTTTGAACTGTATTTCAAATGCGGTCGAAACATGCTGTTTACAAAGTCTCGTTGGACCCATTGAACGTATTACAATTGAATTTGAAGAGAATCATATTTTGGGCCTCGGTTGTAGCCCCACCACCGAGCGAAGCTGCCTAAGGACTCTAAAATTGAGGTCAATGGCAACCGTTAAGCCTGGTTCACACTTGTGAAATAAGCATAGCACAAGCATAAGAAATTTAAATAAAGGAAAAGACAAAGGAACACTGATGCGAACTTGTTCCATCTCGTCGCACACTTGGTATTCCTTTGTCTTGTACTTTGTTATTTAAATTTCTTATGCTTGTGCTATGCTTATTTCACAAGTGTGAACCAGGCCTAACTTTGTCTTGGGCGACAATTAAGGCGCGAAATATGATTCTAACCCGTAGGAAAGGTCCCACGGGACAGGCGGTATTTTCAAACACAGGAACGCTTTCCATCGACCGCAGTTTAGGAGCTAAAAGGCAGTTCCGCTCAGGAGTGGGGCTGCAGTACGTTATGGCGGGAAATATGATTCTCTCCAAATCCAATTTTAACAAGTTCAGTGGCTCCCAAGTGACAAGCTGGTATTTTTAAACAAAAGGAACGGTTTCTTTCGACGCGAGGAACGGTTTCTATCGACCTCACTTTAGGAGCTATATGGCAGTTCCGCACAGGGCTGTGGCTGCAGTTGTGGCGGGAAACATGATTATCTCCAAATCCAATAGCCCATTTCCGAATTACGCTCTACTGCCGACAAACAAAAGCATCGAGTCGAGGTTAAGTGCTCAAAAATACAACAAATGTATGAAAAGTGAGCACCTAGCCTCGACTTGAAGGTTTTGTTTGTGAGCAATGGAGCGTAATTCGGAAATGGGCTATTAAACATTTGTTTTGTAAACTTCCCTAATTCAGCTTACAGTTGCAAGCGAGTTTTTAATAAATAGACAATCTATCTAACGATCTATCCTTCTATCAAGATTGTCGGACATTTTGACCGTGTGGAATCTGATAAAAGTAATTGTATCACGAGGTTTTCATCTAGTCCCGTCCCCCAGTCAACTGCTCGATTGGTTCGGCGCGGAGCGGTTACCTATGTCTTGGTGTGGTGAATGTCGCCCCCCGCCATTTTGAAAGAAGCTAAGTAACCAGGCAAAGGAAGCGAACCGAAGAAGGAAGTTAGAGGCGTCTAACATTTCGCCCTGTACATAAAGAGTGGAGCTTTCCACCACTCTTTAAGGTTACTGTGTATGGCAGATTTCAGAGCGTTCGAAATGTACCCGCGAACTTGACAAAGTGACAGGCATTCCAATTCTGACAATTCTTCTATAAATTGCTTTCAGTGTCAGTACAGTTGGGTAAATCAGTTTGATTCAAGCAGAAAGGGCTTGAATACTTTACTAAAAAGCATTTATTGACATGCGCTGGTCCCCGCTTTATGTGGTTTCAATGGGGAAGTGGTTTTAAATCTTCCGAAAATCTGGTGCGACAACTGTTAAAAGTACGTCTCTTGGTACAAATCATGCAGTTGCTATGGCGACCTGTCTACCGTGTCCTTTGGCGCGCGGATGGCACTGCGAACGAAGTTGATCTACTTGCTGAAAAGTAATGAGTAACTGCAAACGTGTCCTCTTGGGCAAGGCTTTGAAATACCGTGGTAGCTTGAGCTACAGTGTGTGTTGATTGCATATCATGGTCGACCTTCTCTGAGGCATGGACTGTTATATACAAAGCATTATATTTACAATCTGTTTATATGCGGTTTCACTGACTTGATAAAATTAGCTCGGAGAAAAATATTCACTGACATTTTAATAAGGCTTTATATAAATCTCGGTTTTCAAAATATGTTATCATAAAAAGTTTCTGCATTGAAAATTTAGTTTCTTTAAAGTCGTGACTTGTGAAGTTGTTTGAGCGACACAGTCTTTGTAAAAACCAGTTTCTGTAGAACTCAGGCCCCCGGCGGGAGTAAGTGCCTGCAGCTGACTAATATCTGGGGGTCACGCACTTTGATTGGTCGAGATACCTGCTCCTGATATTCAGCATAAGCTCGGAATACTAGCACTCTGGATAAGTAGCAGGATGATCTGCATAGGATAAAATTCGCCAAACCTGGTGAATTGCATTATTTCGCTGCGGGAACGAACACGAACTCACCAAGCAAGCACCGAGCGGCTATAAATATCTGCAAGTGTTGGCTGACGAGTCTCAAATCGAGTATTGCCTGTATTCTTAAAATCCGCGGATTCATTCTTCACCGACACAAGCCATGTTGGCGGTGTGTGAGTTTCCGTCTTAAATACTGGTCTCAGAGACACGGTCCCAGTCCGAGAGCTCGCTTGCCGAGTCATCAATGTAGACCATCTTTTCTCTTGATCCAGTTGACATCACTTTCATTTGCCTGATCTTCTTTGGATGGACTTTAGTGAGAGGAAGCTATAAAAAAAACCAAAATTTACGATCAGCTACAAAATACCCCTTTCCGTTGTCTTTCTGTCTTTCTGTGTTTCTGTCTGTCTGTCTGTCTGTCTGTCCGTCTGTCCGTGTGTTTTATCTATTCATTTATTTATATGTTTTTAACTATTTAACAATATCTAACTAAAGAGCCCCGCATAAATTAAAGTCTACAAATTCTTACAAGTAATATGAAAACATATACAAGAAAATGTGTGTGAGGGATGGGGGGATCTCAACTAGGAAATGAGAAGCAGATCAAATCTTACCGTAGGAGTGTCCTCATCCAAGCTCGCTTCAGCGCTGCTGGCTGCAAAAAAATGTGGAATTCAGACTTAAGTGGCAGAACAGTTTTAAGGTAACTTCACACAAACAACGCTTTGACATACCAAAATGTATTGATGGAACTTCCCCTGAGCACTTTAAGGACATATTCTAGCAAACGACACGAAAGCGTCTGTGATTGTACAACCACAAAACTGTTTTGTTTGTTTCCCGACTTAGAACACACTAAACCTGCCTTTTGATAAGGGGGTAAACAACTAATAGTCAAACTGGTAGGTCTTCAAGGGATATACTAAGCAGGGGGATGGGGTGAGAAGACCATTGCCTCCTACGAGTTTTCGTTTTTGTTTATTTTTCGTTTGCTAAATTCTGTACAGGACCTACGTTGATAACAGTTTTGCAACTGATGTAGTTACCCTCTATAAATATATTTAAATAATACTACTACTAATAATAGTTATTATTATTATTATTATTATTATTGTTCAGTATTTTATTCAGAAACACCGGAACACGACAGACAACGGGAAACGCTAGAAAAATTCTACCAGAAACTAATTTATCATTTGAGAGCAAGAAGACCGAGACAAACTCACCATCTAAGTTTCTGTTCAGTACAACATCGACTTGACGAATTTTCTTGAGTTTGTGAAGCACCTTGCTGGTCTCTCGGTCCCACGGATACCGCTTGATCACCCACTTCGCAGGGTCTTCCCAGGATACATCGCGGTCATAGATCTAGCACAGTGACAACATATCAAGTTTAGAGTGTCGACAAGCAAAACTTCTTAAATGTTTATCTTATTCGTACTAATTTCCGCGGGCACTTAATATGAAAATGGAAGGGCATATTTCGTGAGGCTTAAAATTGCGATTTGACAGAAAAATTGTTTTCGATACCATAACGAAGTGGTAACTTTTCCAATTGCTAAAATCGCTAACATTAAGTCTCGTGAAAACAGTTTAGTACGATTAAGGCAGTTGTGTTATTCTGCATACATAGGTTTGAAAGAAACCATTAAGGGGGCTCTCTCACGGCTGAATTAGTGGATTTTCTCGTTTATAGAAGTTAAACTGATTTAAATACTATTTAACCAAAAAGAATGTAAAATGAAAACATTTTAATCTACCAAAATGCCTTTAATCACTCATTTCTTCCTAAGTTCGATGCACTTTTCAAAATTGGTCCAAGGAACCAATTTATTATGTTGTGCTCCGGCCCGGGCAATTTTTTTTACGCCCACTTCAAGAATGGCATAAATACTTATACTTTCAAAACTTTCAAGAAAAAAATAGAAGTTAAAAAACCCGAAGAAAGCGATCCTGATGAGTCTCGAACCCTGGGACCTCGAACACTGGAGTCACCATGCACTGCCACTACACCAACCACCCAATTCGCTGTCAATATCCAAAATCTTATTGTACATATATCCAAAGTTCTTACTCTGTCCCTTTTCTACGAAACAAAAGTAACCCTGACCCTCACTAACCACAGATAACCACAAATAGCTATAAATAACCCTATGACATGACTATAGGAATATTTAATGAGCCGTGACAGTCCGCCATCTTTAAGTGGGCGTAAGAAATGAAATCGCCCGGTCCGGAACGTAAATCAATAAGACCCATAACAGGAAAAATAACTATACTCCAACTCACCACCTCTAACAGACCATCCGTACCATCTGGCTACCTGTTACTTTAGCTTGAAACTTAGTTTTCTTGTCAATGAACCCTTGAGCATGCGCAAAGCCGCGAAAGAGCCCTTTTCATTTCACCACTCAACATGAAATAATATTTACCTTACACTATTTTTTGCATAAGAACAACTTCATAAGAACACTGTGGCTTTGATCGCCCAAAGTATAAGAACAATTTAAGAACAATCTGAGGCTGGGATGCCGAAGGCATACAATGTTTTGAGGCGAAATCTGAGACACTGATCATGAGCGCTTGTACTGTGAACCACTTGACGGCAGTCCAACACTTTGGCGCCAAAACTACGAACCTGTCACAGACCTTACCAGTTTCCCGGCTTAATTTGTTTTCATTTGAATCTTGTGCCAGTATAAACTCTAGAAGCGAGGTTGTACTCATTTCAGGGTTTTTATTTCATAACTACAGCAATCTTGTTAATTATAAAAATAAGAACAATTTAAGAACAATTTGAGGCTGAAATGCCCAAAAATTAAGAACAATGAGCCTCAGTCAAAATATCTGGTTCATATAAGAAAAAGCGTGTATTTCGCTTGGTTTCATGCGTAATAAATTCCGTGAAGTCAATGAGCTAGATTATATGTGACAGAACTGTCACCTCTACATTAAAGCTCGAATTAAAGCCAGTACCTTCTTGCTTGCACGAAGTTTCTGATGTATGAAGGGAACGATAGTGTAGTTCCACACGCTGACAAACCATTTCTCCGCGGCTTTGTATTCCATTGGGCATGCGTAGAACAGTCCCGGACCTAACAACAAAATCAAAGAAATTCCAATCGTAGAGGTTTCTTTGTCATTAGAAGCAAAAAGCTAGCACAAGCGGTTTGTCGGTGGAAGTTGTTCTTCAATGATAAGAAAATTGAAAAAGTGTTTACAAACCTAGTGTAGCCTCGGAGTCGCAATAATCTTCTAGGATCTGGTTGATATGTCGCCAAACCTCCGACAGCCAGTCAAACAACAACAAGAGTTCTCTTGCATCAGCCCTGCAGTGGAGCAGCGATACAGTGAATGACAGTTAAACGTGAAAATGATTTCTGGCCTTTCAAGACATGCATAGCATGAAAAACAAACAGTGACAAATATATCTTATCAATGAGAGTTGAAACTAAACTGATGGCGCAATCTGAAATCCGTAATTGTTTTCATAAAACCGTTTAAGTACACACACACAGGCAGAAAATTTTCTTTAGTACCAGTAACACGAAAATAACTCTGATCACACGAGAGTACCTCGAAATAGCGGTAGTCCAAGAGAGCTTGCGTTTCAGAAATCTGCCCAACAGGCTTTCGACTGGTTTGTCGTGAACTGAAATCTGGATCCACCTGTAACAAGTAACATTGTAGAACGAGACTGTTATTATTCTTAGTGTTTTGGCGTATACGGTGGAATATACAGTATAAATAGCTAAGATATTATTACACTGGTTCATGTAACTATAATTTTATTGTCATAAAAATCAGTGTAACGTTCAGGTAACGTAATCCACTATATTTTCTCTGTAATACGCGCGCATTCAGTCATATTCTTATCACTAATTTGCGCCTAAGAAGTATTAAGAAATATTACCGTATTATCATTGTTGTTGTCGTCGTCATCATTATCACGTCTTATAAATAATTTTATAATACGTACGCTCTGATTCGCTGAAATCCTGTGAGAGTAAGGTTTGACTTACACAATTTTCTAGTTAAGGGGGAGTTTAACCTTTTGACGAAGCTCCCACATAATTACGTCATAATTTGCTGATACCTCGGTTCTAATTTGAAGAATCAAAGATTCAAATTTTTGAATTATAGGGGCCCAGTATTGTAGTTGATAAAGATTTACAAATATCTTTTTTAAGTAAGTTTAAAATTAAGTTTTGGAGTTAATATTTAATGGAGGAACGTCAGTTCGTATGCTATTCGAGGGGTGGTACTTGCTCGCTTAGGAACAGTGTTTGTTGCGTTCTAAAACCTTTCTTTCCTTTTTTAAACATCCGTCCAATCCTACAAATCACCAACAAAATTAAGGGATAAGCTCCCCCTTAAGGTTGATTATTGTATGAGAGAAATGCGTCGTGGTTTTCCTACACTACTCTCGTGTTCTCCCAACGTGTGTTGACGTCAGACTACGTCACATTGAAAACCATTTTATATATCTTAAATATCCGATCATCGTCATCGTTATTGTCTACGTCATCGCCATCGTTTGCATCATCGTTATCGTCTGCGTCACCATCATCGTATGCGTTGTCGCTATCGTCATCGTCTGCTTTAACGCATCGTCATTGTCTGCGTCATCGTCATCGTCTGCGTCAACGTCATCGTCTGCGTCAACGCCATCGTCTACGTCAACATCATCGTCTGCGTCAACGTCATCGTCTACGTCAACATCATCGTCTACGTAAACGTCATCGTCTGCGTAAATGTCATCGTCAACGTCATTGTCTGCGTCAACGCTATCGTTATCATTAAGAGAAATAGGTAAGATATGGGATGGAGCATAGACGGAGGAATGTCATTCACACAGAGGTATTCAAGTACCTGAAATACTGATAAAGCATGAGGTCCTTGGAGGAGAAAGGGCCTTTCTTGCTCTTGTTTCGGACTCCAATCAAGAAAGGACTGAAAGGCAGACAGCAGTGTTAGTGTTTCTATCGTTAGAGCACCTTGCAGAAGTGCCCCAGATCTCTCTTAAATGCCTGGCACAGACAACAATGAACCACGGAAGCACAAAGGATACTTCAGATTTTCGTAATGCTCAAATTAGCTCTCAAGTATGAAGCAAATAAAAAGACACTAATAATCAAAGATAGCATTTCATATACAACAGAAGTCTATCAGTAAGGCTACTTGGGCAAGCAGGGTCCCCTCAGGTTCACATCATAAATAAATATGTGATCGGGTCTCACCCAAGCGGCTGAACCGAATGGAAATAACACAATGGACAAACTTCTCTTCCTGATGACAATTCAAACGGTTTTCCTACCCGCGCCTTCTATTCAATCGTTCCCTAAAGAGCAAAGAAGTTGGAAACAAAACAAATTGCTGTTCCTGAAGGTAATTCAACCATCTTCTTACCTGTGCCTTTTTCGTTCAAGCTGGGAAACATCAAATATGTCACTCAGTGAGGATAGACAGTTGAGGTGATCCAAAATAATCACGGCTGGTACTCCATCTGGTTGGCTGGTGGAAGGAAAAACAACCGTGTTATTAAATGCAATACAGCCAGATATTCCATAATACGTAAACGCATCAACACATACTGATTATGTAAAGTCAGTCAGAAACGCAATAAACCAATTTAGTACAAACTAAACCTGTGAATAGTGCTGTTCGCGCTCTGTGATTGGCTACTCAAACTTGGGTTACAAACACAAAAGCTATCAAGCGACGAAAGTGATTTGTTCTCTGGTGTACTTCCGCGCGCGAGACGGTGTGTGTACCTCGAGTTTGAAGATAATTTGTTGCTTTTGTTTAGTTTTGTATAACAGAGTTTTTTGCAGACTTCGATCACTGTTTCGGTTCATATTAACGAGTAAGGATAAGAAAATATTAAATCAAACTTGAAAACAATTTATTCATACAATGTTATTATCCCACAGAGTGTGTAGATACGGAACAAAAACGTACACACACACACACACACACACACACACACAATATACACTGGCGTTCTTAATTCTCCTCCTGAAACACTTCCACCACCTCGACAAGTGTACATGCATGTAATACCTTGAAATGTCACATCTCATAAAATTGTTCAAAGTGTGCCGGAGTTCCTAAAACAAACAAAAATTGCAACTGTTATGGAAAAAGTAATGCACCGGGGATATTATTCATGTGTCACACTGTTGTTACCAAGGGTAATATTCAAATGTCACTACGACTGGTGTTGCGTTACACAATGCTACCGAAAAATGTATGGTGCTACAAACAATTGTCGAGCTCCATGGCTACATTTTGGACGAGCTATGGACCTTATGCATAATACGCCCCAGTGATCATAAACAATAACTTCAAGTCGAGGTCAAGTTCCAAGTTCTCATATATTTGCTGTATTTCTGCCTTTCTGGCCTCGACTCAAAGTTTTTGTTCATGGCCACTGGGGCGTATTATGCATTCGGTCTATGGCCTTCTTAACTGGTTGCAAATATGGAGAGACAGATCCTGAAATGCAGTTTTACATTCATATGATTGCGAGCCGTCCAACTGTTTGCAGCCATTCAACCACGTGCGGCCAAAAAGGGCAACCAAGACTTATATTTTCCCCACCCCACTACTGCTGGTATGTATAAGTAACAATCTTAGGTCCCCGTTGGCCTGCAGCAACTAAATGCGAAACATTAATACTATCAAGAACGGTACATGTGTAAATCACCTTTCGCGATGCTTGGTTGACGTCGTATGTCACCACTGCGGGATATCTGACGTAACCAATCCTGGAAAGAGGCATTTGACCTACGTTATTGCATAGGGGACTTGGAACAATTATTATTTGGCCAAGAACAATGCTTACATTTGGGAAAAAGTTCCGAGTTCACCTTGTTACGGATTCGTTTAAGTGTTTAACTTTGTGGGAGAGAATCTGTAACAACGTTTATGACTCCGAAACTAAATTTAGAAACTTTGCAACCGGTGAATTTGTATTCGAGATCTGCTTGGTGTGTTCCGGATTCGGTTAAATTATTCCAGGCTCCGTGCCAACGCACACCGAAACAATAGTCAAGTACCATTAGGAACTGGTGTTTTTCTAGAGATCATTCCATAGATTTGGAATATTCTCGTTTTTTTATCAAGTGTAAATGCGATACGTGTACAGTGATATGAAGTCATTTACGAAATGATTCTATAAAAACACTCTCTGGAGAGGATGTTCTTCATGAACCCAGAAAGTTTATTAATCCGGAACAGTTTTCCAATGTAAAAACGAATCAAGGGTAGCGTCTGAACTCGCTATTACTTGTTCGACTGCAGCCTCTGCTCTAATCTGTGCCTAAACAAGTGTTGGAGCCCATCTCCCAAGTCAAGTTTGTACACAGCCAGGTGCAAAAATTATCCTCTAATCGTTTGGAACTTTATCCCGTTTGACTGTAACACGCTTCTAAGTACTATTTGATGTTTGTTTGACAGTGTCCCAAGTTAGGAAACTGTACTGGTTAAAATACATGAACCAAGACAAATGAACATGAACCATCATACAATTCATGTAATTCCGGTCCCTCAAGTAAATTGAAATTTTATATTCCTTTTACTTGTAAACACGCGTTGTAGTTCCCTTTACATGCGATAATGTGCAAACAAATATTATATTATCTCTTATTTGTTTAGTTTTGTGAAATGGGGAATGGTGGAACGTGGGCAAGCGACTTGTTCTCGGACACGAGTGTATCGGCGTGTCTGTCTACCCTTGCATGTGTGGTACCAGTCGCGTCTGTACGTTCAATTTACAAAGGAGTTGTGATCTGAGGGAGACTGAAAACTGATAAAAAAGAATTACTGACATATCATCGGGGATGTCTTAAAGCTGGGAGAGTGGAGCGGAGTGGCACCGCCACTGGAGAGCATATTTGCCATTCACACTTTTATAACATGTTCTCTTAGCTCTAAGAATTAGGAATGCTTTGACTTTCAGCTCTGACATTCTGACCGTCCCATACCTCTGTACGACGTGCTCAGCCAATCTGGCGGCCAGGTGCGACTTGCCCAGCCCTGGGGGACCACACAACACCACGTGACGATGTTGGAGAACTTGATACACAAAATTCTAAGGAAATGAAACTCAAGAAACTCACTCGCTAAACAGAAGCAATAAACTGAAACTGTAGAAGTAACCGAGTGTTAACATCAGAGTCTACAACATAAAGCCTGAATCAAACGAGAACGAGAATGAGAGTTCAAGTTCTCATTCTTGTTTGACCGCCAACTCGTATGCACCTCCATTGATTCTCGAGCGCTCTCATCAACGTTGAACATGCTCAAAATTTCCATGAGAGTTGATAAGAGTCTGACACGTTTGTTGAGCGACTATTGTCAACTCTCATGGACTCTCATCCTCGTTTGATCGTGCGCATGAGAATTGAACAAAACTCTCATCCAAACCTGGTCACTCAACTCTCACACAACCCTCATGCTCGTTTGACCGTGCGCATGAGAGTTGAACAAACTCTAATCCAAATCTGGTCACCCAACTCTCACACAACCCTCATGCTCGTTTGACCCGGGCTTAACGTTCCAAGCAGTAACATTACTAAGCAATACTGAGCACCAGAATGGGATAGAGCGTTTTCATTTAAGAAAAGTTGTCCAAGAAAAATTGTTACTAGAATGACATTTAAAATGTTCTGTAAAAAGCAGGTCAAATTATAGAAATAAGCGAGACTTTGAAGCGACAGCTACTTCGTAGCCCAGCTATTGGCTAAATGATATTCGACAATTAGTATGTGGCAGCCATATTGATGGCGCCGTAATCTACGAATCAATCACTTCAATCGAAGTGTTTGGATTCACTCAAAAGCACTTTACTTCTAAAGTTTTATCAAGATGAAAATTTTGCCAAATTGGAGGGATTTCATGTCACAAAATTCAAAATACTGTAGCTCAAAGATACATTATCGTATGTCAACGTTCAATTTTCAAATAACGTGTTTGATGACGATGTCCGAATCATCTTGTTAAACGAACGGCTTTATCAAACTTGTAGTTTAGACGCAACAGTTGTGATGACCTTACGTGGAAACGTTCTATACATAGTATACATGTTGATATCAATAAACTACCATGTGTGAGTGTGAGTGTGAGTGGAGTGTGAGTGTGAGTGTGAGTGGATGGGGAGAGAGAGGTGAAGGTGAG
>JAOEHT020090299.1:0-13126 GCA_025448195.2 Parazoanthus atlanticus | reverse complement strand
CATGTTCAGCCACCTTCGGCCACAGTTGGCCAGTAAGTTTTTGTCATATTTTAGCGGCACAATCAGTCACGATTGGCCATGCTCAGCCATGGTCAGTTCTTAACAGCATAGGTGGTTGTCCTTGGTCGGCTAGCCATTAATTGGCTAAAGACAATAATTTTGCAAAAGCCAGATTGTCCTTCCTTTTGCATGTAATGACAATTTGATTTATTATTAATTAATTCTTCAAATTATTCAAAATAGAAAGTGAAATCTTTCAACTGACTTTGGAAATGTAGCAAGTCTACCATACTTTTGGTTAGCCCTTTGAATATTTACCAATATTGATTTTACAATATTTTCTTTTTACAGGACGTACTTGCTGGTATTTCATATACATTTGTTCTCCTCTGCGTAATTCTTCCTTTGGTGGATATTAACACAGACAGATGGCTTTTCACTTCTCCCCACTCTCCCATTTTTATGGTGGCAATACCAGTAGCTATGATTGTCATCTACCCGGCCCCGCCATCATTCACCCAAACCCGTGCTGACACTGCCACTACTATTGGAGTTGCATCAGGAGTTATGCTGGCTTGCTGGGTGCGGTTCAACTCGGTAGGGGTACCTGATCCTTACATGGGCGCACCCTTTCCCCTGGTAGTACCTACACTCTCCAAACTCATCAAGATGGCTGGCAGATTCTTAGTGGGAATCCTAGTGGTTGCACCTACTCGCAGTTTGTCAAAAGCTCTGATTTTGCAAGTGGCTCCAAGGTTGTTGCCAGGAGACAATGTGGAAACAAAACGTAGTGCCATGGAACTGCCTCACAGGTTTTTGACCTATACTGCCGTAGGGTTCAGTGCGGTATATGTTGCACCTCTTTGTTTCCCACTCTTTGGACTGTAATTGTAAGTAACAGGCAACAGTTCCAGTGATTGGACTGGATTTTTTAATATAAAAGGGGCTTGTAGTTAATCAGACAAAAGGTCACAATCTACATCTGTGGAGTCACTGCAGCGGCATTAGCTGTTTCGGTTTGTGATTAAGATATTGTTCTTCAGTGACCAAGAAACATTCCTCAAAATAATTCTTCACATTGACAGTTTTACACTAGGTTTGACAGCGAATCTGTTTAATAACAACTTTAGCTCTTTCACTCCCACAATGTTTATCAACATCCATCTTCTCCTTACAGTATCAGTATAAGCTAAATTGAATGTTTGTGAGAATAAAGGAACTCATCTTTCACTCAACTCTTTAAGATATGCAAAATTCTCTCAGCCTATATATATATGAAATGTAAGTAGAAAGGTAAAGAGAATTTACTAACTCATCATATGGCTCTGTTGGGAGTGAATGGGGTTAAAATAATCTGTTACTGTCGGGCAATTAAGTGCTCAATTAATTTACATCAAATCATAGGAAAATATCACAAGGTCAAAAAGAAATGAATTAATTGAAACTGCAATCTCACCAACTGTACATGTTGGTGTTGCCTAGTTAGTTTCCTGTAATATATTTTGTTACCAAATTTCCTTTCTGTTTTCAATCAAGGAGTTTCCCTTCATTTTAGTATTTGAATTTCAATGAGTGTCTTGCTTTCAGTTCTGTCATGGGGTTACATTTGAAATAAGATTTGCCATCCAAAGGACATTCATTACTTTGGAATCTTATTTCCAATCAATTTTCATTTGTTACCCTAAAAACAGTCTTTTCTATACTTGTGCACTCGTGAGAAAAATATAGCAAGCAGATGAGTGAAAGAAAAGACAATCATATCAGGGTATTAATTTGTAAATTATACACAAAATTCATACTTTCATATACATAGAATAACTTATTTGAATTTTCCACTATTAAAGTTTTGCAGACTTTTAAAGTTTATGAACAAGATTCAAATTATTTTGTAAGAAAAAAATTGAAAATAAGTGGAATTATGTGGTGACATTTGTTGAAAGCATATTTCTGTTTGAATAAATTGACTTAGCTTGTAGAAAGGAATTATGTGGAAAAGTTTTCTGGAAAGTTAAGAAACAAATTAATGCAAAGACAATATGAATTTTTTTTATGGAAGTTTGTTGTCTGTTTAAAGTTCTACGTACCATTTCAAAGAAAACTATATGTCAATCTTGCATGTAGCAATAACATATTACTTCCATTAAATTAGATGGTTGGGATTTGAACTGAACAGCATGAAAAGTACACTTTAGTGAAAACAAGTATGTATTTCAAATCACACTTCAGCAATTCATATTTTTGCCAACAGAGTCTGAAGGATTTTATGACTGCCAAGTTTATTCCTCAACAAGTTTCTAAGGGCTTTAAAGTAAACTTACATTAGCCAAATAAGCTCTCTCTAGTTATTAATAATTATATAATAAATACGTGAATGCTTTCTGTTTAATAACTCCTTGTTTTTGTGTCAATGTAAAGTTTGTTTAATGTACTTGTCTCATTGTCTCAAAATAGTGCTACATGTGCATGTACATGGTACTGTATATACTCATGTAGAAGTCATGCAATCCCATGTAAGAGTCGAACCCTATTTTTGAAGCTAAAATTGACACTTTTTAATTTTTTTTTGTGATGATCCAGTGAGCAGCATAAGACAAAGTTCTTGAATTGTTTTATCTATAATATGCATTCTGTGTTGATTATAGAAAACTTGGTTCTGTTGTTATCAAAGACCTTCACCCCCTTCCCCAGATTTTTGAAGCTTTTGATGTGGTCTGAATCATTTAGCACAAACTGTAGACATGTCAATTACTGTAAATGACTTACCTGTGTATAGGCTGCACCCCTAACTTTGGACCAGAACTCTTGTAAAAACGTTCAGCTTATACTATTGGATGTTTAAGGTATCCACTGCATCATAAATAAAATATAATTCTCATGTATGAGTCAAGATCAATTTCTTGAGTCAATTTTCATGTCTTAAAAGTTCGACTTATACACGAGTATATACAATATACGTATGTGAACAATTCAGCTGTTTGGAGTTGCTGATCCAACAACAAATTAAAATGTACATAATGTGATGTGTAGATCTGTGAATCATGATTGGATACACTTGTCTCCAGACACCCAATCTGTTAATATGCTGTGTCGGATTGATGGTAGCCCCTAACAGTCTTAAGAGCAATAGAAAAACCTAAATGCTGCATAGCATTGTAAAAAGTGGTATTAAATTAATTTGTCAAACAGTTTCAGAAAGAACTGTTATCTGAACTGCAAACTGTCAAAAAAAGTTGGTGTTGGTTCATTGTTTGAGTCAAATGCAGTAGAACTCGAGTACAGACTTTCCAACCATTGTTATCATCTCACTGTGTTGCGGCATAACTGCTAAATCTCGCAGGAAGCAAAAATTCTTAAAACTCCTAGTTTTAGTTCAAAAATCCTGCACAAAGCAAACATGTATGATATACTAAAGTTCATGTTTGGCTATGGTTTTGATGGTTTCAAATCAAAAGTAATTATTTTGGGCATCGTAGCTAGCCCTATCAATCTTTCAGAGTTTCCCAGGAAGCAGAAATCTAGGTTTTTAATGTTGAACTAGCATTTTGAATTATGTTCATTTGGAGCTTTTTATGTAAATTTAGGTTTTTTCCATTTTGTTTTCCAAACCTCCAGGTTTGAGGATTTCTGAGGCAGTAAGGCATGCAAGTTGCTTCCTTGGTCAGAGAGATGTAACCACATTCAACCCTTTTGCATTCTTTTGTGTCTCTCTGCACACTCGACAATGTAGTTTTTTATTCAGGGTAGAGGGAAGAGATGGCTTGCAGTTAGATTTAAAAGTATAACAATATCTTCGAAAATATTTATACAAAAAATATTGTCTAGCCATAGAGTAATGAGAATAAGATAATTGTCTTGGGCTTAAAATAAAAACATTGATAGCAGTCCAAGTGTAAAAAAATAACCGAAATTGCTATTATTTTGAAGCTAGAGGCTTGAAAAATACAAATATAGACGTTGCTATATCTGCAGCAGATGTATAGCAACAACAGTTTAGTATTTGTAACAGAACACGTGTTTAACTTGAGATCAACAGTGCTTGAAGCACAGCAATGCTATTGTTTTTGGTCACATTAACCAAATTAGTTGCAAAACAATTTGTTGAATATAAATGAATTTATTTGCAATAAAATTGATTTGAGCCAAAATTTCAAGAATTGAGCTGGGACTTGGTATTGAAATAGACAGATGTTTGGTGCAATAAATGCGTGGTATGAGCAACAAGAGCTGATATGTTTTTTGCTGTGGAGACAGGCTTCTACTCAAATTAATTTGCGAAAAACACCATGATATATCAACTGTTGTTGATCAAACCAAATTTGCGTACTTGCCAATATGCAGAAAAAACAGTTTTTCTGAAAAACAGTCCAGTATATTGAACACTGTTGAACATTAACTTTACAGCAGTAGAAACGAGAGGAAGACAAATTGATAATAAACTGTGAAGTTACAGTTCTGAACCCAGTCAGAATTGAGAAAATCATTCCTTATTTTGTTATCAAATAAAATGAAATTCAATCAGCAAGAGTGACTGTTGTCTTTTTCTCTTGATTATTATTGAATAAGAGTTGATTTCTGTTTTACAAAATCTTGGGCACTAACTCCCATGACATGGAGGGAAAGTTCAGGCCTGCTAAAAGCTAGTCAATATATGCATCCCTGTCTAAATATGTCATTACATATACCAGTGATTAAACAGTCGGTTATGACCCCGGGGAAGGGGGGACGGGGGATACTCAACCTAAGTTTCGGTTGGGGGTTCTGATCAGACACTCAAACCCTGACCCTGTTTATGAGAAAAATTCGGAAATTCATACCCTGTTCATGATTTTGAGCTCAAATTTCACACATTTATTCGCTAAAACACGTAATTTCTAGATCCAAAAATTTATACCCTGTTTATGATCAGAAGGTCGAAAAAGCGTACCCTGAAGGGCGGCACGTCCCCGTATAGTTTATATATGGGGGTACCCCCCTCCCCGGGATGCAACAATCTTTGACGATTACCATCGGGGTCAAGTTTTAAGCCATCACGTTCAAGTTCAAAGAAATGTCAAACCCCGGAAGACGAGATATATTTACAGCTACATAACTCTTTTCGTGTACTAACCAGGTAGAAAACAAAATACTTTTTCTTCCAAATACTTTTTTCCTGAATCCAAACGGCGTGACATGTGGGGAATATTAGGAAACCTGAAACCCTGTTGAACGTTGATCTGTGATGAAAAAATATATCAAGATATATCTGTCATTTTAGACAATAAAAAGTAAACACACAAACTAATACAGCAAAAAACGAAAGTAGTCAGGCATGTAATCCAGTTAAGCGGGCTCAGAACTAGTCCTGTAAGACAATGTCCCCAGGGGCTCCGCTTCTCGCGGATCGGCCTTCGGCCTTACCGCTCTTGATCTCGCTTCGCTCGGCGTCCGACCTTTCAAAATTTGCCCTCCCGAGACTGATTGCGTATGGGTGCTGCAAGACAAATTTGGAACCAGCTGCAGTCTTCTACTCTGCACATTCAAATCGCCCACCCTGGGATCGAGCGTCTGGTCAAATGCCTGACTCTCGGGAAGGAAAGCTTGATCAAATGCCCCACATGTGTCTAGCCCAAGGGCGGCTAAGTACTCTGAGTCCTGGTATGTTTTAAAATTCTGGCATTTTGTTCGATAGTCGCGACCCAGGTTTGTCCTCAAAAGGGTCACTAGCATTGGAGGTTCCGAAAGAGAAACTTGTGATACTGATCCCTTACAACTACTTTCTCCCATCTAAACTCACCCATACATACCAAGTTGCTTTGACAGTATGGCTGCAGACGTTTTAATTTATTTTAAAACACTTAAATCTAGCGATCGCCATGGGCGCAACCCTGCTAGGGGGGTCCAGGGGCCTACCAACCCCTCCCGGAGAAATAATAATTTTAAAAATCGGAGTTCTCTGAAAGAGCTTTTACTGCATTCTGAGTTGATTCTGGGCCAACACTGGAAAAAACCTCATTTTCAATTTCGTTTTTCTTTTCTTATATCTGGTTTACCATTTTTAATATGATATATCATGTATAGTTAAGTTGGTTCTTTTCTAATGCACGTAGATTGAAGATGTACAGGGTAGGCTGGAGATTTTGATTGCATGGCTGGAGACTTGGAGTCTCTAACTCCCATACATTGCCATAGATAAACTGTACGCTGCGTGTCTTAAAGAGCATAAATTGAATAAATAACGGCTGAATATTGTTCCTCTTTCGAAGTTCAGCGATTCTCGGTCATCAATCATCAGTTTTAACTTTTTTTTATTGAAGATTTAATAAGAATCTATTTCCTGAAACCAAGAAAATATTTAAAAATATGGCTAAAACTTTTTTGCTATTACAAAAATTGAAAACAAACGTTTTCGGTCGACTTGACCATCATCAGGTTTGTGCACCGTTCATTGGTTCCAGCGTTTAAATGCAGTTTGTAAGCTTTTGGTTCAAACATTTTGTGTTACCAGCGGTTCTCTGCATTTTGGATATTGTGTGGCGCAGATTATTAAATAAAACGGAGAGATCTTTAAGTAAAACTTTTAAAATTGAATTCTCCATCATAAAATATTTGAAAATATGGCTAAAACTTTTTTGTTGTTATAAAAATTGAAAACAAACGTTTTCGGTCTACTTGACCATCATCAAGTTTTAGCCATATGTTTAAATATATTATGATGGCAAATTCAATTTTAAACCAAAAAAAAGTTTACTTTAGTATTTTATTTTTGCAGGATCTTTCAGGTTTCCATCGTATCCATCACGTGATAACTGGCTGTTGATGCTGTGGTATACTGTGAGAATATTATTTTGTTTTTCACATATATTTTCTTATGCTATTAAAAATTCCACAAGATGTAAAAGGCCTAAAACAAAGTTTTTGTCAGTTAATGATTATTTTGATAAAGGTTTATAGCCTTATGAAGCTTATATTACACCCTCTCCGCGGTTTCTGGGAGTGCAAGGGGAACGGCAAACCGACCTAATCCCTGCACATCCCCCACCCCCATTTTTCTTTCTTTTTCTTAGTTGTAAATTCAGTGAAAAATGGGGGCGAGGGGAATGTAGAAGGATGAGTTCGGTTCGCCGTTCCCTTTGCACTTCCAGAAACCCGCAGAGTGGGTCCCTCCCTCTATGAGGTTTTAGCTCCCCTGATTTATTGGTCACAATTTTCCAACAAATACAAAGTCTTCCTCGGACATCGTTACCATGAACTGTTCTATTGCGTAGTTGACTGCAGAACAAAGTAGTTTATAGGTATCGATACGCTGTAAAACGAACAATTTAATATTAGCTGATGTCCAGTTGTTTCTTCCCCGTGTTCGTGTATCTGTATTCTAAACGCACATACGGTTACATTTTTACATCGTTTGAAGTTTTTATAGACGACTTTTAAAGGTGCCCCCGGCCTCTGACCTCGAATGTTCGCCCGCCCACAAACTGAAGGCTTTGTGAACAACAATTGATCGGTTGTTCTTTGTTTTTAGGCACCGTTCACTACTGAACCATTTTTCTGTTTCATAAGGAAATACGTGCAAATCATGCTTTTTGCAAAGATGTGCTCTTCCAGACAGTCTGTTAAAGTGAGTTTTATGACGCTTATTCTGCCGCCATCAAATTCGGTGACAACAAGTTTATCATCATCCAACAGAGCAGCAAAGACAGGGCTAAGTAACTCACAGGTTGTCTTCCCCACGAACCGTCCGTCCATTGTGAACATCTGCACACGGTTATTATTACGGTCACGACCATCCACCACGAGGCCGCATGGACAAATAAACTGTCCATCCTCGTTCCCAGAACTTCCGAACTTATACAGGAACTGACCTTCATTGTCAAGCACCTTGATCACGTCATAAACAAAATCAGACAGAATGAACAAGTCCTGGTAACTAGCACAGTGGAATAGAATGTTATGCATGTGTTTCGGATTCTTTTCCGAATTTAAAAAGGAACTTTCCACCCTTGTCAAACATTTTCACTCCGCGGTCGATTTGGTCAGATCAACACAGACTCCATAAGGATTGGATAACATCGCGAAGATTCTGATAACTCGACCTGATCTCTTATCCAGAACCGAAATTCTGCTATGGCCATAATCCGCTATCATAAGTTCGTCCCGACTGTTGAACGCAACACCTTGGGGGCACATCAGCTCTCCGAAGTGCGATATATGATCATTTTTGTCAATCATGTTGATACAGTCATTCGTCATGTCTGAAACTGCAATATCTCCCTCCTTACTAACTGCCACTCCATATAGTCGACTTGCTCCCCTCCCTGGCATATTGTACACACCTAGTCTCTTTAAAATCCTTTTCTCTGCGTTCATTCCAACAGGTGAGCCTGCGATGTTGTGATCGTTAAGTTTCACCTACACTTGATAGCGCCCAGGAACACGCGGAACAAAACTGAGTTCGTAACTTGCTGTGTTCCGTGACTTGAATATCAGAGACGTCATTTGCGGGATATATTGTCTCTCGCCACTGGATGTTTTTGTTATTACAGACAGGCCGGAAACTTTTATTCCAGTTTGGATTTTTGGCAGAGCTTCATTGATAAATTGCGACTGGCTTGGATCCGTGAGACTATCCAAAATCTGCTTCTCAAGAAGGGTTTCCATGATGTTTCAGAAGGTTACTTATTTAAATCAAATCTTCTTGTCTTTGAATTATAGTGACTACGTAGACTTGAGTAAAGTTGTCACACCTTTAATATTTGCCACATCAGCTCAGTGTCTTGTTTCCATGACAGCGAAGGTATTATTTTTGACGTTACATATAGCTGACGATTCATATCATCCAAGCGGAATTCAAAACAACTATCATTGATGCCTACGTTGGCCGAGAAAGGCCATCATAGTATATAATTAAAAGTTGTTTTGATTTTCACTTGGACGATTTCTAAGAAATAGTCTTTGAAATATGTAAAAGATAATTCTCTTTTTGTCAGGAAACAAAACACATGGAACAGTAGGTGGGATTCCGCGAATAAGACAACAGAATCAACTTTCACTATGCAAAGTGCATTTCTCAGTGATCTTGATCATTTTTGTATGAACAGGTCTAGATATCACCTGATATCCGCACCGTAGTGGAATATGGAAACCCTTCTAGAGAAATTGGAAGAAGAATGCACATGTCAGATTTGTTTCGAGATATTCCAACAGCCAAAGACCTTCAGTTGTCTTCACACTTTCTGTCTGTCGTGTCTCAACAAACTGGCCGAGAGACATCGAGCTGATGGAACCGTGCCTTGCCCCAAGTGTCGCAAACCGATTCCCATACCACACGACGGCACGTTTGACACCACAACCACCAGCTTTCTACATAACCGCCTTGTAGAGCTACTCGCCATCAGAACAAGTGATCACCGGAATATCTCGTGTGGAAACTGCAAAAAGGAAACGGCTGACTGCTCCTTCTGTTTTGACTGCAGCAAAATCTACTGCCGTTCGTGCTTGGAAGCTCATGCTGTGATCAAAGCCGAGCACAACAGAGTGAGGGCTCTCAAAGAATTCCACACCGAGGACTACCAAGATTTCCTTCAGAGACCAGTGCTGTGTACTGAAAAGTTCCATGAAAACCAACCGCTCGTGTTTTATTGTAAACAATGCCAGCTGTGTCTCTGCCAGCTTTGTGTCGTCGTCAGCAAAGACGTTCACGACAAACACAAGATTGTTCCACTCCAGGAAGCGGCAGAAGCAAAAAAGACCTCACTTTTAGCCGACATTACAAAGCTAAATCAGATAAAGCAGAGCTTGGACGAGGGTATTCAAGAGATGGATAAAATAATCCGTGAAATTGACGAGAACGTCGACTCTGCCAAGGCCGAGGTCCAGCAGCTAGCTGAACTTCTCATTGCAAACATTTTCAAACACTGTGAAGCGTCACTCGCTCAGCTGGAATCTGTTCGGGTCTCCAAAAAGGAAATTGCAAACAACAAGAAACTGAAATTCAAAGAAGAAAGTGAGCAATTTCAAGATGCAATAAAATTCGCACAGACTCTAGTCAACAGCAGAGCGACCACAGAGCTGCTCACAAAGAAAGAAATGAACAAACACTTTGAAGATCTTTTGAACGCAGAGCGTGACATTAAGGAAGAGGGGCAAGTTAACACGTTTGTTAAATTCGTTCCTGGAAATGAAATTCATTTTATCGGAACTGAGACCGAACAGATAGGGCAGATACTGGCCAATCCATCGGATCCGGCCCAGTCACAACTACTCAATGAAGCTCTGCGAGAAATCCAAGCTGGAACAAAAGTTTCTGGACTGTCTGTAATAACAAAAGCACCTAGCGGTGAGAGACAATATGTCCCTGCAGACAAAGTTGAGCTAAATGTTGACCCCGCAATGACGTCTCCGATATTCAAGTCACGGATCACAGGAATGCAAGTTACGAACTCAGTTTTGTTCCGCGTGTTCCTGGGCGCTATCAAGAGGAGGTGAAACTGAACGGTCAGAAGATCGGGGGCTCACCTGTTGAAATGAACGTCACTGAAAGGAGCCTGACGAGACTGTGTACGTACAATATGCCGGAGGGAATAGGAAGTAACCCATTTGGTGTGGCAGTTAGTAGGGAGGGAGATATTGCAGTTTCAGATTTGAAGAATGACTGCATCGTAATGTTTGACAAAACTGGAAACTTCCTCAGAAAACTGTCGCGATCCGGTAACAAGGAAGGAGAGCTGCAGGACCCCCAAGGTGTTGTGTTCAACAGTCGGGACGAACTTGTGGTGGGAGATGGAGGCAACAACAGAATCCAGGTTCTGGATAAGAGATCAGGTCGAGTTATCAGAACCTTCGGCCGTGAGGGCAGCGCTACAGGGGAGTTTGACTGGCCAACTGGAGTCTGTGTGGATGACAGAGAACGTGTGATTGTTAGTGACTGCAACAACAACAGAGTACAAGTGTTTGATGAGGGTGAAAAGTTCCTTTTTCAAATCGGAAACAAATCCGAGAAACTTAACCATCCGTTCCACTGTGTTAGTTACAAGGACTCGTTCTTTGTGGCTGACTCATCTAATCACGTGATCAAGGTGTTTGACAGTGAAGGTCAGTTTCTGTATAAGTTCGGAAGTCATGGGCACGAAGATGGACAGTTAGGGTATCCAAACGGCCTCGTGGTGGATGGTCGTGGGAACCTGTTGGTCTGTGACGGGTTTAATAACCGAGTACAGATGTTCACAATGGACGGACGGTTCGTGGGGAAGACAACTTGTGAGTTACGTAACCCTATCTTTGCTGCTCTGTTGGATGACGATAAACTTGTTGTCACCGCGATAAATGGCGGTAGAATAAGTGTCATAAAACTCGTTTGAAGTCTTTGAACGACCGGCTTGTGAGAGCACATTATTCAGTATATTGTACAAAAAATCTGTTTAGTATTTGCTTTCAAATCTAAACAATTAGTGCTCACAAAAGCCTTGAATTAATAATTTAACAATAATATGATCAATGCACAGAACACTGATTGTTACCTAAAACTTACTGTAGAATAACTTAAGAAGACTCACATCTGTAATATCCAAAATCTTATCTATATCTACAAGATAAATCATGAATCTAATTTCAAATTTACAGTCTCGATGAATCTGAATCATGTCCTTATGTACAATTGAAGGCCTTTTTAAAAAGGTACGTTTTAAAAGCGCAGTTAAAACTGACGATTTACAAAAATTAAAATTTAAGTCCCCTCGTATGTGCGATGGAAGTTTATTCCAGAGGATAGGGGCCGCAAACGCCATGTCGCCCAAAGTAAAACATAGAAAATGCAACAAGAAAGCTCGAATTATTTGAGGGCTTAAAGTATTTGATTTCAAAGCGTTGCCGGACACAACAGTTTTAGCAACTGTAAAATAGACCTTTTTTAAAAAATACCATTTAAAACAAATATCAAAATACTCGTTGTAAAGTTTTCTATCTTACACGGGTAAAACTGATTTGAAATTTCCGGCTAATTTCACAGTGAACTGTACACGAAAACTTCGCCGTGCAATTAGCCGTCGAATTGGATAACCTGCGAATTGGCCGGCCAATTCCACTGACAATTTCTACAGCGAATTCCACAGCCAATTTCACAAGAGAATATTTGGATGGCTTATTACACGGACAATTCTACGGCTAATTTCACAGCGTATTAGGGTATATTTAGATAGATTTTAATACTAAAAACATTTTGAAACGCATTTTTAAAAATTCGTAGACTGAAAGGAACTCATTGTGATAAATGTTCACTAAATACAACAGGAGCGATATGCATTAGTTATCGTGTGATTGGCTAACTTCTTTGTTGTCATTTTGAAATCAACTATCTACATGTTTTAAACACTCTTTTGGTATTAAAATACTAAAGTAGTCATTTTTAAATATTGACTAATGGTATCTGATGCCGGTAAATGAGACTGTAATCACTGTTTGTGTAATATTAAAGCCGAAATATTTTCGGGTCCCTCGCCATGTAAGTTCAACCCCTCCCCTCCTCCTTAACCGTTGGAAAGTATACTAGTCAACCATGTGCATTAGCGACTCTTGATATTGTATATGAAACCCAATAAACCAGCTTGTCATAAAATGTTAAAGCAATAACAGGTAAGTGGTCTTGTCTTTGCGCAACGTATCTTGCCTCGATTTCATGTATGAGCAATTGTAAGGTCACAGATCTGTGTGCTACTTGCATGAACTATATTGATTTTCACGGCTCACAAAATAAGTATATTAAAACCATTTATAAGAAAGTAAAGGTTATCTTTCTGTTAGAATGTCTGTGTGATCCTTTGTGATAATTGAGCAAATTCGTCCCCTCTGTTTCCTTTATGGCGTGTTGTACCAGTGACTTGTGTCTCATTCGCTGTTTTTCATTGCGCTGTGGCTCAAGGAATCGAACGCACACGAAGACTTCGTTGAATCGAATCAAAGAGTACTAACGTCATCAAAAGTGACCCTAAGTTTTTTGAGAATCAATTCAATATAGTAGTTAAATATAGTTGTCATAAATGTGAAAAAGAAAACAGATGAACACGTCACTGTATTGACAAAAGGTGTGATTTTGTAGTTAAATAATTAAGTCGGCCACATGTAATATTTGTTTTTTGGGGAGCGCGTAGGGGGG
>JAOEHT020090193.1:0-13134 GCA_025448195.2 Parazoanthus atlanticus | reverse complement strand
GGGGGGATGGTTACCGCTGGTAGCTTCTTTCTCCTTTTTTCTAACCACAGTTTTCTTTTAGGAGAATGTGTTTGGAGTGGTGTTGCGAGGCGGGGAATTCCACTTAGTTGGGTTTAGAAGGGTATGGGAGAGGGCTAGGGATTGGGGTTACTTTATACTCTCTTATTATTATCTCTGTTTTTGGATTGAGAGGAAGGAATTTACGGAAACCAGGGGGTTACTTCTTTTGTCTATTTTCTATTAATTAATATTTTGTTATATATTCTAATCATGACTTTTGTTCCGTTTTGTTTCCTAGTTTTATACCACCATTTTGCACGAGACTTTTTGAATCACCAATGTAGTGATTTTAGTAAAGTTATTTTATGGTATTGTATTTTATTCAATATTCACATATAAACTCAGCTCAACTCTTCTCTTAGTCTTTGGCCTTCACTTTCAGCTTTGTACTGTACTGTTACAAATAACACCAAATTCACATCTTTATCTCATTGGTGCTAGATATTAATATTTGTTGGTTTCCGCTGACTTACCCCAGCGATAGTAGATGTAATGACCGTTGCTGATACCCCAAATTCCACCTTCTCCAGCAGAAATGTGCTTCAGTCGACCGCCAACATGTCTCCAGCTTCGCCTGTTTCGTCTGAGCTTGTAGATATATCCAGCACGGTTTACTCCCCAAACTGCTCGAGAGTATCCAGTGTCGATTTGTTTCAAAGCACCAGGGATTCGCGTCCACCGACCTTTGGCTAAATACATAAACGATCGTAAGTATCGTTTAGCAAATGAAACTCTGACACAATGACTAAACTATCAGTACCAACGGAAGACCAAAATAGAAAAAAAAACAAGAAAACTATAGACTCTTTCAGACTAAAGACAGATTTGTTCCTTACCAGCTGGTTTCGGCCTGGGACGATGAACACCTATGGCATGAAAAATGTATCTCAGTAATCACAACAAACAGATTATGGTATAAGTGTTGTTAAAGGTTTAAACACTATAAGCTGTCTTTGTTGTTGCCGGTTAGTCGCGCAAAATAAGGATAAATTGTACAAGCTTTAGCGGCCTACAGAAATTTCGAGATCACTACAAATAAAACATAAGTGGAAAAGAGTAAGATTTAACTGCAGACATCTTACCAACTCCATGACATTTCAGTAGTCTGTATCCTTTTCGACCTATAAGGAAATAAGTGGAAATTGGTGAACAATCTATAAGATACACGCATCGTACATGCAACTACGAGCATAACATAACATAGCACATTATAAGAATACAATTACATAGCCCAGAACATCAGCTCTATAACATGACATATAATACAATACAATACAATACAATGTGATGTGATGTGATGTGATAACATAACATAGCATAGCGATACATTACATAACATAGTACAGTAAAATTCATTAGTTGAACACTAAACAAATAACACTAACCTCGGTAACGCCATATTCGTCCACTCTTGCTCACTCCGTACACTCCAGTACATCCGGGAGACACGAAGCTCAATCGACCACGAACGCGCGCCCAGTATCGACCGAGTGGTCTGCGGCGACTGAC
The DNA here is from genome assembly GCA_025448195.2 of Parazoanthus atlanticus. Lineage (NCBI taxonomy): Eukaryota > Metazoa > Cnidaria > Anthozoa > Zoantharia > Parazoanthidae > Parazoanthus > Parazoanthus atlanticus. Next base: position 11,565 of record JAOEHT020090193.1, on the reverse strand, counting down.
TCCAGCTCGGTAATATATGTAGTTCGCTCTGGTTGCTCCCCACACAACTCCCTTCGGTCCACTCTCGATTCGATTTAGTCGTCCACCAACGTGAACCCATCGAGTACCTACAAAAAGTACAATTACTAACTACGAATACCAATTTATTTGCACTGTTCTTTGACAATGCTTTATTTTGTTATCTTTAGAATGACTTAAATGTTGTTTCTAGCGATTGCATGAGTGAACGTTGAGAATGAATTAGACAGAAATATATATTTCTGCGGCACGTAACCAGCAGGGACTGTATTTTAAAAGCGATGCCACTAATTTAGTAACTAAAGGTTTGTAAATTGAATGGTTACTTGCAAAAGCGTACGTACCGATTTGAGGTTGGTCGAAATGGGTGTTTTTCCAGCAACTTTCGAAAGAGGTATCTAACTAAACTAGAGCGTAGGTTGAAGGGGGGTTATTTGATTCAAAAATGAAATAAAAATAAATAAAAAAGCTTTAAATTTTTCTTTTTAAAAGGTTAGCGACGCTCATTTGTTTTATATGCTTTCTGAAATTCTGTATATATAGTGTTAACTTTGCTCCGTCACTGACTGAAGTTAATTAACAAATCGGTCATTTCTTAGTGTACTGGTTGTCCCAAAAGGACATGGGTAACAAAAAACACACTGAAAGAAGAATTCCACTTTAGCTGCATAAAATGAGGCTTTACAGTGTCCTTTTGCCGGTGGCCATTTGTTTCATAAGCTATCGGAAATTTTGTAAATAGAGTGTTAATTTTGTACCACTACCGAAAGCCAGTTAAATCAGGTATCGAAAAAGAACCACAATGATTATATAGACTCAGTGACAACAACTGCTATATTAGTTACACCATATACCAGACGATCCGTACCTTTTCATGAGATATAAACATTATATGTTTTGCATTCTTGTCATTATACTAATATAAAAGTTACAATGCAAATTACTTTGTCCTGATATCACTCATACTGACATTTCCATACAAGGAAAAGGGGCACGTTTTTATACCTTGAGGCCTTCGGCGTGAAACTCCATATCTGAAGTAAATGTAGTCGTGTTTGTTTACGCCCCAAGCGCCAAACTCTCCTGATGATACATATTTCAGTCCTCCGGGAACACGTCGCCATCCTCGCCCCTTCGGGTTTCTCCAAGCGATACCCGTACGGCAGTAAATATGGTGATATTTGTTAACACCCCACACGATACCAAACGGACCAGAGTCGATCTGCTTCAGCTTTCCGCCAATATGAATCCAGCGGCTACCAACTCTGTTGCGCATGGAACCTAAAACAAAAAAGTTTAAACTTATTCCCTAATGTTTGGAAAATTGTTGGCAGTTAGGCAAGCACCTTGTTGAAGGCTGAACGCTTTTGGTCTTTTGTTTACAATTTCAAAAGACTCCGACACTTAGTCAAAGAGCCGGGAAATCCAAAAATTCATCGGAAGACGTTTGTAAAGACCAACTTGAAGTTAGAGGAAGGGCATGGGGCAATCTGCGGTCTTTGTCATTCACTAAATTTTTACCAACTTTAACCGACTAACGGCAGTTCATCGCACTGAGTTCGGAACGAAATCAAAGCGAAAGCGAACGATTAGCATATGTTAGTTACTAACACCTAAACAAGGCAGAAACGAGCTCATTGGTTTTTCCGGATGCAGCCGAACAACATTTGGCCCAAAGCTTGCTATAATTTACAAAAGAAGAACCGAATAATATAACAAAGAGTGAAATCGGTCAGAGTAGTACAGCAAGTCTTGTTGAAGACCACAACAAGTCAAACCTTCAATTTCCAAACATGAAATGGACCGAACGACAGTCGGTAGTTTAACCTCATATTTTGCTGGATCGAGACCTTAAGCCTTGAGCCTTACTTAAGTATTTCTCAGAAAAAAAACTTTGATCTTAAACTAGCTAATAACAGTAATTCCAACTATACTTAAAATAACTGGTATCATTTCAAAAAAATCTTCGGACTGTGAAATTTGACTCGGCCTACGGCGTCGTCCAATTTCAAGAGTCCTCGGATTTTTTCATCCAAACATTTCTGAATTCGATAGCATGTAGTCCTATTACATACACAAATTTATCTGACTACAGTGTTGCATTGGCGGGATCTTACGCAAAGTTCTATTGTTATTGCTAACAAACACAGTGCTTTGAAGCAAACTGAAAACATGTGCTATAATAAAATTTGTGTGAACTTTCAAAAAACATATTAATTAATGTACGATATTGCAACTGACAAAACAACAGTCGGCTAGTGTACTACTATAAAGACCAAGCGGCCAACGTTGGTTTTATATCCGCTCCCGAGCTAAAGTCTCGGCTTCTCTTTACTTACCAGTTGTAGCTACTAGTTTATACACTGATTGTCACACAACTTGTGTAATTGGCCACTTTGTAACATAGTTTTGAAATTATCAGTCACTTACCCCAGCGGTAGTAGATATTGTGTCCACGATTTACTCCCCATATTCCACCTTCTCCAGCAGAAACATGCATCAAACGGCCACCGATGTTTCTCCAGCTTCGCCTGTTGCGTCTTAGTTTCCAGATCTGTCCAGCACGGTTCACTCCCCAGACTGCTCGAGAGTATCCAGTGTCGATCTGTTTCAAGGCACCCGGAATACGCGTCCAAAGGCCTTTCCCTAAAAATATAATGGCAATACGTTAAGTAAACATAACCAGACGTTGACTAATGTATGACCAAATAGATTTGAATTTCCAATTTTTTCAGCGTTGAAACTAAACCTCCAGTTTATTCGAAAACTACAAACAGCTTAACGTTAGGCCAGTTTTTTTAAAAATAATAACTAAAACATTATTTACTTCAGTTATAAAGCTACAAGATTAGACTTGGAGGGCAACACCAGCAATTTGAATCCTAAAACTAGTTCAGCAGTATCAGATGCTTGATTTTGGTTAAGGTTTCCATACATTTGTGTCTATTTCAAACTGCCTTGTACTGAATTAATATAACTAATGTGAATTATCTGACATGTATCAAGATCAGCACATCTAGTAATTTAGAAAAAAATAAAACGAGTACTATTTTCTGCTTACCTGTTGGCTTTGGCCGGGGACGGTGAATACCTAAAAAATCAGGAAACAAAAGAAATTGCACGCCAGAAATATTTGTAGTGTTTGTGTACACTATAGAGTGCTTAAAATGTGGAATATATGCTAGGAATGTCAAATCACTCGGTTAAATTTTGTTTTATATTTGTTAAAGTCATTGTCGTTCTGTTTCTTTAGCTTTAGTCTCCATTGGTATCCTTTTGCTTAAGTTCTGGAATCCCAGTACTTAACATATATTGGAATATCGGTTCTCAACCGCTATGAAATATCAAAGAACTAGTTTTTCGTTTCTCTCAAATGTCAATGTTTTTTATATTTCCTTAGTTCTAGTCTTGTAGTGATTGTGGAATCCCAGGACTTAACCTCTCCTTTGAAAAATTGTCCGTTCTCAAACATTAGTAAAATTAAAGAATGTATGCTATGTCCTCGATCGTATCTGAAAAATAAGCTTTATTATATATAACATATAATATATTGGTAGCTATGGCAGGCAACGGATGATTTATTTACTTATTGGTGCAATGAGTGTTGTTAGCTTTGATAACTTACCAACACTGTGACATCTGAGTGACAACCTGCCTCTTCTCCCTGAATAAAAGATTGACTTACTTTTAACTGAAAGGAATCACAAGATCAAATATCCAACAAATACATTAATATGTAGCAATATCAAACTAACAGAAATGTAAAACATTATTTTTGGACGTTACTAAAACCGGGAACAGGGACAATATCTACAGTGAGCTCGACTTTCTTAATTGTTCAAATCCCCCAGCCTTCGAATAATTTGTAGATTCTCACACCTCCAGACACATTCATTGACCGTTCCCCGACTCATATTCCCCGTTCCCGGTTTTAGTATCGTCCATTATTTTTTTTATTTTGCAATTAATTGTATTGAAAAACCACGGGCATCCAAAAGTCCACAAAAACACGGTTAAACAGAAGTCAACGTTTCTCAGCTCCTCGTGGAAATATGGAAATATATCATATGTTTATCATTCATTGTACTGAATGCCTAAGAAACTAATATGTGATAGTATAATGAAATCCGTATTTCCAGTTTCTGTAACATTGCAGTAGTTACCGTAATATCGCCATATTTGTCCATTCTTGCTCACTCCATACACTCCTGTACATCCGGGAGATACAAAGCGCAGTCGACCACCAACGCGAACCCAGTTTCTACCAGTTGGTCTCCTACGGTGTACACCAGCTCGGTAGTAAATATAATTTGCTTTGGTTGTACCAAAGACTACGCCATTTGGTCCACTCTCGATTTGATTCAGACGACCAGGAATGTAACGCCATTTAGTACCTGGGAATCAGAAGAGAAATTGAAAATAAGTCATATTATCTTGTAACAATACCTATTGGGTATACTTTCCTTAATACATCTTTCTTCTCCTCAGAGACTAGAGAGAGGACTAGACGGAATAGGGGAACGAGAGGGAGAAGAGGGAAAAATAAGTTTCGCTCTTCCCATCATTCCTCGCGCACCAGTTTTGGTCTGTTTTGCTTTTTTTGCATGTATCGTAGCTTCTGCAGAGAAGCAAGCTAACACATAATAAAGTTTGCTAATATTAGTCAACTAAAGAATAGTTTTTGCACATTCAGTTACCTATCAGTGGGGAGGAAACGTTTTTCGCGAGCAACCGGAATACATCTAAATAACAATCTGATTGGAGCCATGTGATCGCATCAACTTTCCTAGTATTGTTTAATTGCCCTATTTCACAAGGACGTCACAGTCTATTTACATTTTTCAAATTCTCTACAAGAAGTCTTCATACCACAATTTGGGAACTTGAATGAAGTTATAACGTTGCTTACTAAGATTTCTTGTCAGTAATTTTGTGGAATATATCTTGTGGGATGAGTGGCAATACACTCATTAAATACGCATTACTGTTACCTTGCGCATTTAAGGTAGGGCAAAAATGTAAGCAAACCACATTTTGAAGCTCACCGCAAAACACTGCAATAAGAATTTTTCGATTGAAATGATATTAAAATTGACCGTACCAAAAAAGAAGGCGACTGGTACATTTTACCCACAACTCTTAGCACTCGAAAATCCTAAAAATGGTCATAAAAATGCACAGGAAAGTATATGACTTTCTCAAGCCTACTGGCTGTGTTAGGTTTGCAAGATATTCTGGTCAAATGTGCAGCCACCATCTTTTTCGGTACAGTCATTTGTGTTTGTGATCAATAAACCAAGTATAAAGTCGAAACAAAACTAATTTAGTTAAAAAGAAGTGATTTCGTTTCTGATATTGCACAGCCTGTGATGCCATATGAAATAGTGAAATAATTGGAGTATTGTGATTGTTTCTCAGTGTTGTTAGATTTCTCATGGTAGGTACTTCACAGTTGTTGACATCAATCGCATGCAAACAACCGTTCGTTCTGATAAAAATTACCAAAATAGGTTGAAAGAAGACTGATTAAAATCACAAATTTTCAATGCTCAAAAAACGGCAAACCTTCATGGACAACTAAAATATATTCAAAATTACCCTGAGGCCTTCTTCTTGATACTCTGTAACGGAAATAGATGTACTGGGCACGGTTCACACCCCAAGCACCAAATTGACCAACGGATACGTATTTCAGTCCGCCAGGCACACGACGCCATCCTTTTCCTTGTGGTCTCCTCCAAGTAATCCCGGTACGGCACCATATTTGATTTGCTTTGTTGACACCCCACACGAGACCAAACGGACCAGAGTCGATCTGCATCAGCTTGCCGCCAATGCCAATCCAGCGACTACCAACTCTGTTGCGCATCGAACCTAGAACAGATCATTTGATCGATTGTATTCTAAAAGGTAACAGCACTCGTTGCTCCCTTTGTACTTAAAAAATGAGCGTTCTACCGAAACCTTCATATTAGTGTTTTCATGTTCAATCGATATTAAAACTGAATAATTTAAAATATATATATATATAACTGAAATACAATCTTTGTCACAGAAATAAGTAGTTAGCTATGTGCCAGGTCCGTTTCCACCGATTTCTCACTTACGTAACAATTTGTTCTAACATCGAGAAGGAGGGTTTATACGATCGGCAAAGAACGATTTTGTGTCTGCACATCTGAAAATAACTTGCATGATGAGGCTTCTTTGTCAAACTCTTTTCAAACAATCATGTTCACAAAAAGGGACAAGCCTTTTCATTTAGAAAGTTAGTCGCTAACTTGTATAGATAATTTGTGACTCAACAGCTAACAATGCCGAACAATACAAACAACTTATTTACAATTTACGTATCGGTCAAAGCTGCCAAAGTTTTAAAAAAATGAATTGGACTGGAAAGACCTACCCAGACGATAGTAAATGCTGTGTCCGCGATTTACTCCCCATATTCCGCCTTCTCCAGCAGAAACATGCATCAAACGGCCACCGATTCGTCTCCAGCTTCGCCTGTTACGTCTCAGCTTGTAGATATACCCGGCACGGTTCACTCCCCAGACTGCTCGAGAGTATCCAGTGTCGATCTGTTTCAAACCACCAGGAATACGTTTCCATTGGGCTACGTAAGTCAAAAAACGACAATATTTTTAATTTGGAAATAATAACAAAAAAATAAACAGTGACAAATACTTTTCATAACACCATATTGCTTCAAAGAAAATTGTACACAGACTTACATTCGCAATTAGGTTCCATGTACTTGAATTCAATTAGTCTATTTGTACTATTCAATGATTTGATGATTTGTACCTATTTTCCTTTTCACTCTTTTATTTTTCTATTATTCATTTTTTGTGTAAGTGGGTACGCATATGTGTGTGTCTATTGTAGGTGCCTGTGAATGTAGACTTTTCCTATAATTATGGATAAATATGTAAATAATCAAATATATGCATAAACTATAACCAAATTATTAAAAAATACCTTTGGGCTTGGGACGCGGCCGATGAATACCTATAATTTGAGAAATAAAGTATTTTTCATTAACATACAATGTCCTAGTCGTTGAATATAACGTTCTTTACACGTCTTTTGAAATAGCATAATACTGTTTCAAACTTACCGACGCTGTGACATCTTAAATGCCTGCTACCTCTTCTTCCTACAAAACAGAATATAACATTTCAAAATAAAGGAAAATAATTACTATTCTTAGGTTAAAAAGTACCCTTTTACCAGAATTCCTGACTTCTGAAAAGACAGCGAGAATATCACAACTGACTGCTTAGAAATGGACACATTCCTATCGAAGTGTTCCAATGCACGAAACAGATGAGCTTTAATCAAAACTTTTTACAACAGGGCCCAGAAGAAATTGTTCATTTTTGGAACTCGAGAGAGTTAAACTCCAGTTGTCAGAATTAGCTTATAAACGCAATACAAACCAACTACCTGAATTTTTTCAGATTATTTCCATGATATTAGATTGACTTCACAACTATAAAACGTGTTCCAGGAAAAGCAAAAATATTTTTCTCCCACGCAAAAACCTGAACTATGGCCAGTTTGGGGCAATATATACTGCAGTTAAAAACTGGAATGAAACGCCCTTAGAAATAAGAACAAGCTTGTCTATTAAAATCTTTAGGAAAAAATACAAAGACTATCTCCTTAAACAATAAATGTTATTGTTTCTTTTTCGGAAGAAGTTTTCCCCTACAGTACTTGGTCAATATTCTTGTACCTAATATATTATAAATTATACACCATGTAAAGCCCAATATTTTCTGAATCTGCTTTAAGCTACCGCCTTTCTTACTCTGTACAAATGAAGAAGGGTGCGGGATTGCCTAATTAACCCCTTGGGTTGTAAATCCTGCACCCTCCACTCTCTTAATCATTACATACTATTTATTCTGTAAAAATAATATGTGGAAAATAAAAACCGTTAAACGACCTTAAACCGTTATACTTTATCACCACGCGAGATTATATGTTCATATACACTTACCGCGATATCGCCATATTTTCTGGTTCCTACCGACTCCATACACACCGGTACATCCGGCAGCAACATAGTTCAGACGGCCTCGTACTTTGATCCAGTATCTTCCTACAGGGTTACGACGTGTCACGCCTGCTCTGTAGTAGATATAGTCACGTTTGTTTACACCCCAAACGACTCCATTGGGTCCGGCCTCAACTCGCTTCAGTCTACCGGCGATGCGGCGCCATCGAGTACCTTGATTTTAAAATTTGTTTTCTAGTTACAAATTCAGTCTCTACTATTATTTTTCCTTTTTAGCAATAATAATATCACAATGGATACAAATTCGAAACTTAACGAGACTGTTGTTCAGGACACCTTCAAAGCAAAGGATGAACTTTGGGTCCGTTTACTGAGATAGTTGCTCATTTAGAAAATTTCTGTTTATTCATTTTTATTTTCATTACCATTGCCAGTCATGCCTTAGGATTAGAATATCTTCGTTCGGGTCACATAACTTTATCGGTGGATGTAACAATAAGTGCCGCAGGCCTTAATAAAATGTGTATTTTAGCCGAAACTTTTTATCGTGCCACAACTTAGCAACAGTTATAACTAAAATATCAAATGTCTTGCCAAAATCTGTTACCAAAATCTTTCAAGGACTAAGCAACACTACCATTACCAAGATTTTATTTTCATTCCCAACACATTCAAAAGACATCACCAAATCCATTTTGTTGCGTCTCTTTGTAGGACAACCAATTCAAATTTTGTTAAACAATTGTGTTCTTACCTTGGGGCCTTGCTCGCGACATTCCGTATCGGAAGTATATGTAGTCTCCCCTATTCACACCCCAGGGGCCAAACTGGCCAACCGATACGTATTTGAGACTTCCAGGAACACGACGCCATCCGCTTCCCTTCAGTCTTCTCCAAGTGATTCCTGTACGACACCATATCTGCTGATTTCTGTTGACTCCCCATACGTGACCAAATGGTCCGGAATCAATCTGCATCAGTCCACCGGGAACGCGATGCCAAGCACGGCCAACTCTGTTACGTAACGAACCTTCATAATATAAAGACAGCAATTAGAACCAAGGCAAGCTGTGCACAGCCAAGTAATGGATGCATGTTTTACACCGTCTGTAATTAATACTAAGTATACCAAAAGAATGACACGAAATTCTGTCACATTTGCCATGATTTGTTGTCCGTCGCAGTTGCATAGTACTGAACAAATGAGTTCACAGGTTGTCAAAATATAGCGTAATTCACTTTCTGATGATTCCGATGAGGCAGAAAAGATTATTCAAACTTAACTCGTCTAATTTTTCGTCGGAAGATTACCGATTTCTTGTCAGTCTGCACAACTTATTACACTAGCCGATTTTTTCGTCATTTTTTTGTCGAATAACAAAGACAGCAGTACTTTCATGCGTTTCCTCCCGATAAGTTGTCTCGAACTACCACACTAATCACTTTTCTGTCCGCGATAAAAAATCGACGGTCTAACGACGAAAAATCGGATAGTGTATGATTGACTTTTACGTTTCCTTCAAATACATATCTCGTTTTTAAAGCTATAAGTCATTAAACGTTCCATAATTTATTTGCACGAAGAGTTGTGGCACTGCATTCAAAACTACTAAGCTAAATTTACTATTGAGCTTTAAAGATGTCAGGACTAGTATATCGAGTATCGGTAAAATTTAGTGATTTTTCTTAATGCTTTATTCCATTTGAGTTGTCAGAAAAAAAGTGTATGACGTAATTTCTGATTATGGACAACGGGTTCTTCTGACTTTTTTCTCCACACCCATTTCTCTCTTATAGAACCCTTATTTAAATACATCACAATTGTCTTTCCACAAAGAGTTTCGGAACAACTTGTCCCTAAAATGTCACAGCTCGTATCGAGTCTTGGCAAATTTTATCTCCCTAGACTAACAGTGTAACATTTTCAATTTGTTTTCCTACAAATCTACGCTTACTCAGCCCAACGGCCAATTCGTACCAAGTCAGGAATGGCAATGATCTGTAGTCGGTATCACATTTCTAAAAGTAGTTTATGTGTAACTTCCCTATAATACAGTACCATTAATAAATAATTGTTCTTTTCTTCAATTTGAGTTAGGATTTCGAATGTCAATACTTCAGGCACCTTGTGCAGTTTGGACGTTCAATAAATATATGATAAAACATCATTCTGCACTGCAATAAAGAGGAGAAACAAAGGACATTTAACGTCAAAGTCATGACCTACCCCATCGGTACCAAATTTGGTTTTTGTTAATTCCCCAGACTCCGCCTTCTCCGGCTGATACATGTTGTAATCGACCACCAATGCGTCTCCAGCTTCGCCTGTTTCGTCTCAGTTTGTAGATATACCCGGCACGGTTCACTCCCCAGACTGCTCGAGAGTAGCCAGTGTCGATCTGTTTTAAGGCTCCAGGGATACGCAGCCAAAGACGGCCTAAACAAAGTGGGTGATCAGACACGTATAGGGTCGATTATGTAAACGAGGCTAAATCTTAACTGATGTCTAACTATTGCTTCTAACATACTTCAACAATAACTCTTACAATCAAACCAGAATGTTACAACATTCAAACTCAGGGAAGATCCGAAGTTCTGATAAAATAACAGATTATCTTTCAATTTTATCAACACAAAAACAACATGGTTTCGTAGGCTGACAACGGGAATTTCAAGACGATACTGATATCAATTTCTAGGTAAGCCGAGGAAAGGAAGTAGATATTTAAACCAAGGGTTTGCATCGTGTCGTTAATGTATTTCTCTTTGCTAATTAAAAACAGTGTCATGTATAGGATAATAACAGGCATTTGAAACTTACCCTTTGATATGCAGTAGCCCCATTTCTTGTGTCTGTCATAGTTTGAAGTGAGTGAACACCAGAGCCGTTTGGAATTAACCTTGGTACATGACCGGTACCACCTTCCTCTATACTTGAACGGGAACTTGCAGTATTTCCCCTTGTTGGTCATGACTTTTTTTGCTGTTGGTGAAAATGTGCTCACATTTTAAAATCGAGAACACTGCTACAAACAAAACAACACAAGGACGAATCTAATCTAAACTGTAATATTCATTTAGGTTCGTTTACAGGTCAATAGAAGATCGGGTTAATCACTTACTTTATACATAATCGCCAAATTAGCTTAACCACGTCCTAATATTTCAAATTACAAGTATTACGATTGCTTAAAATCACATCAAAGTAACAGCACCCCACCCATGCAAAAGCCATATAGATAAAGTTTAATCTAACATTAGACATAACCAGCACTCTCATATACACTCTCTCACAAATAATAACGATAATAATAATAATAATAATAATAACAACAACAACAACAACAACAATAATAATAATAATAATAATAATAATAATAATAATAATAATAACTTGGCTAAAACAGCCGTAGCCAACAACTAAATGGGACACCAACTACAGGGTTGAAAACTCACTTGTCCTTTTGGCGAGTGGTTTCAGAGTTTACATGCCGAAATGAAACATTCACTTGCCACAACCA
>JAOEHT020090110.1:0-13135 GCA_025448195.2 Parazoanthus atlanticus | reverse complement strand
GGTCCGCCCCCCCCCCCCCCCTTTCGTCAGCAATTTTGCAAACATTTTATAACAACAACACTGAAAATAGCTCTTTTGGAGCTCAGATACTCTTTTTGGGCCCCCTTTCCAAAAATTTGGGTATGGGCTCCCCCTTTGCAAAATTTCTGGATCCGCCTCTTTTTACTCATGAAAGAGAAAAATGAAAGAGAAGGTTGACGTTATCTGTCGTAAAGCTCTAGAAGGTTGACGTTGGCTGTGTTGTTTACCGTTCGACTGACGACCGTCTCCTAGCAGATCACCGACAAGATCAGTGTAAGTTAACAACGAAAACTGTTTGTTTTAGGGAAATGTCCGCTGAACGATCTCTGGTGTGGAGTACAACATAACGCCACGAGTGACTGTGGCCCCTTCAGAGGTAATTCTGAACTGCTGAATAATGGCTCTGTCTCCTGACATCACTCGTAAAATCTGAAGCGCACTTTCTTCTATGTAATAACTGACATTTGAGTTTCGAGTATGTGTATCTTTGCATGTGTCTGGCAGTAAACTCTTCAAAACGCACAGCTTTGCATGACTTACTGTAAACCTATTCTACTATTAGATGTCTATCTAGACTGATATGATACACCGTATGATAGCCAGGTTAATCGAGCATTCATCCTGATATCACTATTATTATATTTCATAATTTAAACTGACCACTTCAAACTAAATTCTAAACAAACGAAGCATCTTTGAAATTTATCTACAAAACGTTTGTCTATTAGGATATATTTCAGCAACAAAACTAGTCAGTTGTTGTTACTGTTGTTCTTAATGTTGTTGTTGTTGTTTAGAGAAGATTATTTAACTGGTTATCGCAAAGGTCTACCAAAATATGCAAATGTAAAACATTTAATTATAAATATGAAATAGTGCAAGTTGTGCTTGACTTTAGAAAAAGGAATAATTCCCATGCAAACATGTAGTGCAGTAGAAAAACTACATCGGTGCGTGTTTATACAGTATGTGCGCCTTAACGCTAATATTTGTCCTCACAGGATATTGCGGATTTCAAAATGGATTGTGTGACCTGAAACACAATTCGAGTTCGGATTTCCAATGGTCTGTTGGTGTTGGACAAACCCCTACCAAACATACTGGACCAATGTTCGACCACACTACTCTGAGCAACAACGGTAAAATTGTGCCAATTCAGTTATACTTCTTTAAGTTACTGGAGTTGAAAATGATCATGCCGTAACCGAGTAATATCAACAGCTATATTTTCAAACAGTACACTCTTAAGCCAGGTTTCCATATAATTGTCCAGGTCGTCACAATCGCCCCGGTCATTTCCGAAACCGTGTTCAAGCGTTTTGGACGATTATCTGGAAGCACTAGCTTGCCGATGAGACAGGAACAATCACCAAAAGATCCAAAACGATTGGGACGATCATGATCGACGTTTGGATGAACATAGATTCTATTCCAGATGAATAGGACGATCGTAAACAATCAGAAATCACTCTGAGACGATGGGGAGGATTGAAACGATCGCAAAGATCCAAACTCTATCCTAGAATACATTGAACATTTGTCGGACCCAGGAACTTTTGGTAATGATCGCGCGCTTTCCCGCCTCTTTCAAGCAATCGAGAAGACAATATGGAAATCGATAATCGCCCGGGTTATCCCGATCGTTATTGTTGTTGATGGCCAATCGGGACAACTCGGACGAACATATGGAAACGAATTGATCTTTACATAATAATAGACATTTTGTTGTTGCAATTTCTATTCAGTGAAGAACAATGGTTCGTTTGCATACACAGTACTGTGTTTTACCTCGATTTTAATACTGTGAGACTACAAGACCTCGTATGATAATGTGACACGGAAAAGGTGCATCCCGAGACCGAAAGGAATTATGGATTATCAAAACGAAGCAAGTAAATATGCACTAAGATAAAAGACATTGAAAATTTCAGTGAAGGCAAATAGTAACTTTTATTTAAGCATTCAGCGTAGAAACTTACATTCTAGTGCATCATTACTATAATTTTGAAAATCTGTAATTCTTTTTGATCTGGGTGTTCAACAAGGCACGAGACAACTTTTTTTAAAATAGCTGTATGTAACGCAACGTTTTCTATACAAACTGTATAAATATACAAGCTGTATGTAACGCAACGTTTTCTATACAACTGTATAAATATGCAAGCTGTTTGAAACGCAACGTTTGCTATAAAACTGCCGTAAGAATACGCACAACCGATAAATTTATTAATTTTAAGATTATTTAATATAACAGTGCATACTAGTTACCAAGTTTTCGTTTGACGTCTAAACGTTCGTCTTATTACTACCATTAGGTAACTACATATTCATTGAAGCTTCGCAAAAGAAGCAGGGCGACAAAGCAAGACTCATTAGCGAATGGCAGAAGGGTGGAACTGCGTTGTGTCTGCAATTCTGGTACCACATGCACGGAGAACATACTGGATCTCTTAGCGTGTACATCGCCACTTCACATTCAGAGAGGTTGGCGTGGAAACAGCGGGGAAACCGTGGTGACAGCTGGAAGTTTACTCAGACAACTTTGAATAGCAGCACAGCGTTTAAAGTATGCACTTTTTTAACTTGAGTATGTGTCACAACCACATAAGTTACACACGTACGATAATTCTTGACTATGGAGTCAATAGAACGAAGAATAAGCTACTAAATTATCGGTGTAGCGTTTATGAACGAGCAAAAACGAAGCAGTTTGAGCAATAAAACAGTAACGCTGTATCGATAAAATCTTAACGTACGTAGCTCTTTTAGCTTCTTGTATTAAACTAACTTAGCTTTCATTTTCTAGTTAACACAACGCAACGCGTAACAGGTATTCTATAGAGAGAGGCATATGCTAACGATTGCCTTTTTGGAAACAATTTTATCTGTATATTTACCGTGCTTAAAGCTTCCCGGAAACGATAATCTTACTTTCTGTTGCTGTCTACAGTATGTAGTGGAAGGAACCGTAGGCACTGGGGCCAATGGAGATATCGCGGTGGATGATCTAGCTGTGTTGGATGCAAGCTGTGACAATGTGGCAATACAAGGTACTTTTTTCAGAAATTGACCGCCATTCGCAGCTCCACTTTTCTATGTATAACAGAAGTACTCTATTTCAGACTCGTGTAATTCAATTAAAAATTATTCTCACTGATGTTTTTGTCTTTTGACAATTTCAAGAGCTTTCGGAGATTGTTTGTTTTTCAGCAAAACTACAAGGACTGTGCAGCTACTTTGAGATTGGGGGCTGATTAGTCACTCGAAATTGGGAAGGAGGGGGAAGGGGGAGGGGGCTGAATAGACCTTTTCTCAGTAACTCTTTATAAGTTTGAAAGTATTGCAGGGCGGTAACCCCCAGTCCCCCCAGCTCCGCGATCCTAGTAACTTTCTCATTTCCCTATCTAGAGATGTATTGCGCAACTGAAGCTGTTTAAAAAATTACATATGTAACAAAGCGTTTCAAAAAGAAACTGTATTCACACTTGTTCTTTAAAACAGAAACTCCAAGTTGTTCTTTCGACAATACAAAATGTGGTTGGACTGGAGACAATGAATGGAAACTTAGTAATCGGGTTGACAATGACAAACATTTACAGGAGCTGAGGAAGTCTTTGAGTGAGTATGAAACAGTATTTGTAAACCCAAAAAAACTTATAAAATACTTTGTGTCCGTTTAGTTGTCTTGTGATTTGTTTGATAAGTTTGACTATTTGTTTGCTTGTTTTGTTTGTTTGTTTGTTTGTTTATACACAAATAACCTATCTCATTTAAAAAAAACATCCTCACCGAACTTTCTTCTCGATTTTTGTCCAACAGCAACAATGATTTAACAAAAAGAATATGAACTACTTAAATACTGCCACATTCTGCATCTTCTACTTTCTAGTTTGATCATGTGTAGAGTAAATTTTAGTAATACCGTGTATTTAACATTCATGGTTGATTTGTAATTTCCGTTTGTTTATAAAAGGTGGCTTTGTTTACCTTGCGAGGGAGGGCAACATTAAAGTCCTCAAAAGTCCATACATTGGAAGATTCAAAGATAACTGGCGATGCCTTAGGTTCTGGTATTATAGTGGAGGATTTGATTCAACAGTGAGACGTCAACTGAGTTTGTATATTGTGGAAACAAAAAGCCAGGATGTCCAGGCGACACTACTGTGGTCAACTCTAAACAAGACTGGTGGCGCTTGGAAGTTCATCCAGGTGTCTCTATATAACATTGGTGGACCGACCGGGCAGGTATACAGTATATAGTAATATAATACAATACCTTTTTATTAGTTCCAATAGTTGCAATGATCTAGATGCTAACATATTGAACACTCTATAACAATATAACTCCATTATCTCAGTTGCCGTGTCTCGAATATTGTAACTTAATCTAGACATCTACCTATTCTTCTCATATTGAACCCCTTAGAAGAAAAACTATTGATATTATTAGTATTCTTCCCCAATTACTAACACTCAACAGCTATCTCTTGATTTGTTTTCAGCCACTAACTTGTTAAGCTCTCGGGTATTCGATTCTCTCGTATTATTCTTTGCATATGACTTTAATCTCTTGACCTTATTTCCCGATCTAGAATCATCTTCAACTATTTGTTAGGTATCAACTTCAGCGGCTCCAACTATCTACATGCACGGAGTAGTCTCCCAATTTCCTTTCGTTACTCTTTGGCTGTCTCGAAGTTCAAACGAAATTAAATCTTATTATGAATTTGCTAATTATTACAATAATTTAAAAATGCTACTTCGTCCACGAAGGTGTGGTTCCACGGAATGAAAGACAAAAGCAACGCTGTGCTGGCGATAAAGAATGTGTCATTTTCTCTTGAGGATTGCAAGAGAATTCCTTGGACACCAGGTAGGGGCGTTTTATAAAATTAGAGATCTGTTATATCATATGAGTCTTTTGGTTGAGTAAGATACTGTTTAGCACTATCTAGTCTAATGTACTTATCAATGTAAACCCTGCGGGGGAAAGAGGGAGGGGAGGGGAAGGGGGAGACCAGAGTAATGGGTGGGGAGTTCCTGGGGTTGGGGTATGATGTTGAAAAGTAGTGAAAAATCCCCACATCCTGGGAAAAAAATCAAACAAAATATATTTTTTACATTCCAAAATGTAGAAGAATGACCTCGCATTGATATTTCGAGGAGTTATGGTGTGTATTTGTGTGCGAGTGGTACAATAAACGAGAGAACAGGATGCATGATCGACCAAGTTCAGTTAATAATCCATGCCCTCTTTCCATATGCTAGTTCTCAGAATTTTTAGCCCTGACTGTGTGACCTTTCAAGTCATATTTACCATCCCACGGACATGAGAAATGTAAAATACCCGCTAATTGCCCGAGTGCCCTCCCCCCTCGGAGTTTATGTATATACCGAGTGCATAACACCTAAAATAGGTGAGCAGATCGTTTGTAAGGAGTAAAATATGTATCTGCCTAGAAATTCGTAGTTAGGGTGAAGAATTTCTATAAAGGCTTATTCTTGATACGTAAGCTTTTTTTATCAGAAAACGAGAGATACCAAGAAATAGTCTGCGAAGGAGAAACAACAACGATCCGTTGTCCAATTGGTAAAAGAATTGAAATAACATTCGCCACGTATGGACGACAAAGTTCCCGTACATGTGCAGCAATACAAAACAGTTTGGCATCCTGCGAGCAAGTCCGTGTCACAGAGAACGTGAAGAGAATGTGCGATGGTGAAAACACGTGTTCCATTTCAGTGACCAGTAACAAGTTTAACAGTAGTTGTCCTGACGTCACTAAACAGCTTCAGTTAGAATACCTGTGCTATAACGAAGGTGCGTAAGATCTAGACTTGTATTCGTAGCAAGAAAATGCATTTAAATTAAGCAAAGATTCTAACTTTCTCGCTGAAACGAAAGTTTTACAAACCATCCATTGTAACATTTGTTATGTATTTTTAGCAAAATAAAGACACTTTATTATTATTACTATTATCATTATTTTTGTTATTATTACCTATTCTTATCCTCCAAAATTGTCACCTTTCAGACATGTCGTGCAACTTTGAAAATGACTTGTGCAACTGGCGTCAATCGTCAGAAGATGAAATGGACTGGGCTTTAATGAGTGGGAGCACGCCTTCCGCGGAGACTGGGCCCTCTGGTGATCATACTTCGAGTGTCGGTATGTCGAGCAGGGAATTTCTAAGTTCACTCGACATCAGATTCAAGATGGCGGACACAAACGTAGTTACAATCTCGCTGGGTTATGGTCAGAGTTACTTTCTTTTGTTATTTCTTGAGAAAAGGTGCTAGGATATAAATACAGTACAAATTTAGTGGTTGGCAGCGAGTTGAGTGGCTGGTCTAAAGGCAGTGCATAGGACTGGAGTGAAGCAATTCGATACTAAGCAATACTGCTAGCTTTGTTTATTTAGCTTCTTATTTCCTCCCTTTTAGCTTATTCTTTAGCATGCAATAGCCCTTTTACGGCTCCAGAAAAGTAACCAAGCGTTTTTCTCGCACCGAGGCGAATGTTGTTGACTCCCTTGCATTGTCAGAGATGTGAAACTGGTTAGCATAATAAAAGCACTGCTTTGCATGTAAAAGGGTGGGAAGGGCTTGTATCAGTGCCAAGTAAACCTTCGTCTCGATGATTTTCTTTATTTTTACAGTCTAAAAAGCCGGGAATGGTTTTAAAATGTTTGAAAAGCACTGTGGGGCAGATGTAATTGAAAATAGTTAATTGATCAATCGCTAAATTGGGACAAATGTATTTCAGCTTTGAAACATTACTATTTGCTTCCGGAAACAATAACTCGATGAACCAATCAAAACTCGCGTAAATTTCAAGAGATATAACAACTGAAGGGTTTTAAAGAACGTACATGATTTGGTATGGCCGCGCACTCGCCGCCAAGCGGAAAAACTTGCTCGATTTTCTTTCGCGTCAATCTCCTCACAAGTTTTTGTCCGTTTTTGACCATTTTTTCAACAATTTTCATCAATTTTCCTATACAGCTAGGCTCCTTGTGGATTAAGTTGAACTTCTTGCAATCCGAACGCCATTTTGTTTCATAATCACTGAATCAATTTGAACAAAGCCCTTCCTCCTATTCCATAGCACCGCCCGGCCTAGTTTAATGAACGTCATATCAAATCTTATCGAATGAAGAAAAATATGTATATTTTATATGACGTAATAATTTTGTGACCATAAAACAACACACAGCAATTAAGAAGGTTTAAATAACTAGTGGTGTATTAGTTAAACCTTTCTGAATTTAAAAAGGATAGTTGATTCACTGAAAAATGAAACACGGCGGCGGCAGCCTTCCAGTCTCATGACCGTAAACTACTGAGCTAATGGGAAACATTTTCTATTTAATTACTTACGTAAACTTTGCATGCTTCATCCTTTCATTTGGTTTTTCAAAGCTAGATTGTGAATGTCATAAATGATATGTATTTATTAAGTGCAGAGCTGTGCATTATTTTCTAGGACGATAGCACCTAACTAATAAAAAGAAAGCAGAAAAATAGTTAGAACAGAGTTTTGATCAAGACAAAAACAAAGCAGTCGTATTAAGTGACTATCTCCTATTTTCTTGAGGCAACTGTTGTAAATAAACAAAACTGGGCCAGACGAAGCCGATGTTTGTATGGGCAAAAAGCTTTTAAAATTGCAAAAGTTCATTTGTGTCAAATGTTGATTGTCTATTTTTACCAGGACAGTACATCTACCTCGAGGCTACGTCACGTAGTCATGGCGACCGTGCTAAACTAGTCTTTAGGAGAGTATCCTCGCCGAAGTGTCTATCCTTTTACTATCACATGTACGGCACTGGGATTGGATCTCTGAACGTGTATGTTAATGAAACCCGAGTATTCACTGTGTCAGGTCAGCAAAGCAGCGCTTGGACCAGAATCAGTATTCCAATCAATGGCTTCAACACCGAGGTGAGTGTGCGAGGACACGACAAGAATAAGTATTTATTTAATTGACTGACCCATTGTTGAGGTGAGTGTGCTGGGACATGACAAGAGTAAGTATTTTAATTAACTGATCTATCATTGACGTGAGTGTGTTAGAAAAAAGAATCAGCATTCCAACCGCTAGTTCCAAGAATAAGATTAGAGCGATAGGAGGAAACCAGTAAGTATTACAATCAGTACCTCCGGTCCATTATACTGAAGTTCCAGTCCTGTGATAGGTGTACGTGTAGAAGAGAAACGTTTTCAAAGCGGTGGTTCCAACACTAAGGTAACAATTGTGCGTAGTACACCATATATATATATATACGCAAATGCATTGCTCTGTAAGCGATACTTGAGATGGTATATGGAGAATAATACATGGGTTCGTATTCGTAGTTGCCGCTGATTACAAAGACTGCAGACTCGTTTTCCCTGCGTTAGCCTCGACTTGATGTTAATATTCATAAATACCAATGTAGATATGAACTATTTGCAACTCTGTGTATTGTTGGAGGCTCGGGCTTCTAATCGTTCTCGCTGGTATTTATGTATATTCAACACCAAGTCCAGGCTAACGCTGTAAAGTCGAGTCTATGGTCATTGCAATCAGCGGTAACTGGGAACACAAAACCGGACTATTCATCTTCGAAAGTTCAAATCGATATCTTACAAGTGAACGCAGCGAACGAGTGAGATATCAAATTTGAGCAAAAGAAGATAAATTCCATGTATCCAAGCGTCCATGATTATTCTGTTTATTGTATAAACTACAAACAAACGAGCAAACGATGTAAGGCGATTAAAGACTGCAAAGGTGAGTTGGTGTAACACAAGAAGATCACCAATTGGCTGATATTAACACACGCAAAATTGTCGTGTGTTTTTAGTCGAGATACGATTTTTACTCAGTGGCCGAAATCCCTGTAAAACACTGTAGTTTATATAAGACACATAAATTACGAGCTCTGTATTCATCTGTTTGAAAAAGCGGTGATATCTGCAAATGGCAGATATCTTTCACCACTTTTTTCACCGCTGACCACCCAGTATCTAGATTAGGCCACATCTATTTGGTACTTATTTAATAAAGTAAGAAAGAAAGGGCAATAACAGCGACGAAAGGGATTATTGTGGCCCTGTAACCGAACTCGAGGTTAAAGATTATTCAAGCCTTTTCTTGCAGTATTCTTCAGAGATTTCTACTTTTATTGGTTAAATCCTTCTCACGCTACAAGCATGGACATTATCGTGACTTTCCCCATCATCATCATTTAAGCTGTTGTACAGTTAGAACAAGCCAAAATAAATTAGCCTAACTGCGGCAAGCTCAAATATGTGAACGCACGACAAAGCAAATATTACCTTTCGTATCTCACCACATGCGTTTTCTAAGAGCTATGGAGGTACAAAATGGTTACTGTTTCACCGAATACGAAAACGGTTGCCAAGTTCCAGTATCTGTCAATACCTGTTCCCGTAACTAATGTAAGATGAATACTTACTAGTTTGTCAACTGAAATGTATTGTAAAGGTATATGAGATACAGGAATAAGCTATGCTATATGTAATTATATACTGTTTTTAATTCTGTAAACGTATTGAGTTTATGCATAATGCCGTTCCAGATACTGTTATTATTATTATTATTAGTAGTAGTAGTAGTAGTAGTAGTAATAGTCTTAGTAGTAGTAGTAGTAGTAGTAGTAGTAAAGTATTATTATTATTATCATTATTATTATTATTATTATTATTATTAATTTATGATGTTTTCAGGTCACCGTTGAGGGCGTTCGAGGTCGTTCAAACACTGGAGACATCGCCCTGGATGATTTAGAGATGACCGAGCAGTGCAATGGTAAGTCTAAAAGAATTGAGAACTCATCTCCTGTTTCCAAATACTAGCAAATATAACACTCGTTCTGAGGTAGCAAAATATTGATTATGTCAGAGCCGATAAAATACACGTCGGGGATAACAGTGTTTTTTCAGAAAAGCAACAAGGAAAAATTACATTTGTTTGAGAACTGTGGACAATAACTTCGCCTCTTACACTTCAGTCTCTTCGAGTGAGTTGTCGCCACAGCTTACTGTCATCACTTTATTGACAAGGTTTGTTTCAGTTTGCTCTGAAGGTACGTAAACGTTGAAATGACGTTACAAACCTCATTTACCAGAGGAAAAGTTCATAAAAACTGGACGTCGGACGTTAAACATTAGGGTATTTATGGAACAACGACAGACGTAAAAGTTAACATCTGACGCAAGGTTTTATGCAATTGGCCCCTGGTGAAGCTGAAGTTACTTAACATTGATACACTCATCCCTGATTCAGTGCACGTTGTTTAGAAACCAATATTTACGTATTTTCAATTTACTTCAGTAACATTTTCTGTACCTTCACCATCTTTAGCGATAACTCAAGGGCTCCTGTTATTGCGAAAATTGAAGGATTTATATATGTCTTTTGCTGCTTTTTAATTTTGTTACCTTTTTTTGCGAAAACGTTCTCGTAAAATGCAAAAGAAAAAAAGAAAATGAAATAACAACGAGAGGCGTTCCTATAAAGTCTTGGAATATTATGTTCTAGTTAAAATCGAACTTCTGTTACAAAGCTAATAATAATGTATAAAGTGCAATGCAACCGTGTTTTGGTGTTGGAAACTACTAAAGGATTGTTTTGTTTGAATGGTTCACAGATACGTACATCCATCTCGGCTGCTTCGCTGATGCTTTTGAGCGCGCCATACCAATGAAGATTTCAGTTTATAGAGACAGCAATGGTGACAAAGTTGCTCTGTGTGCTGCAGATGCCAGAGACAGTGGGTATAAAGCCTTCGCTCTACAGTATGGCGGACAGTGCTTTTCAGGTCCTGACGCTCATCTCAGATACAATGTGTATGGTGAGAAATCTCTACAACTTTATTATAACAATATTTTTGTCTAACGTTATCAGTATTGAATCAACCCAAAATAGAACCAAAATATCTAATTATTAAGCGTAATGGTTTTGGATTGGTCTTCTTCTTTTGAGATATGAAGAAAATAAACACTTTACTATTTATTTGATAACCATATTAAAATGTTAGCTGGTTTACGCGACTGCATGACGTGTGGGAATCCGATTTGAAAGTAATTTTTGTACATCCCTGGATAGAGTTTTAAGGTTTTATCGTCTCCTTTCGAAGATTATTCTAAAGGAGAACATCACTATAACTAAAGCTACGCTTCAAGTAATCAGTGCGTGGTTTTGCTAGATACAATTTGTTTTCTTGATCCTTAAGATAATAATTTGTGAACCTGGGGATAATTAGGTTTTGTATGGTTTTGATACACTGGGGTTCACTCGTGAATGGCTTTTTATCATGATACTAAGCTCATTTCTGCTTTTTTCGTCTTTTCCAAACAATGCAAGAAGATGTATTCTCGCTTTTCTTAAATTTACACATATAAAATATCGTTTACACTCGAAACATCTTTTGAATTCTCACTTGTGTGGAACTAACTAGGGAGGTCTGCTGGATGCTCCAACGGGGTTGGTGGTGGTTGGACCAACGACATCTACATCTTCTGTGAGTATATTAGATGGTTTAACTGCTGGCCAGTGATGTCATACCACAATTTAATATAAAGTAACAACTGAATTTAGTCGTATTATTGCTAATTTTTCACCCTAAGTTACAGTACTGTATATACGTAGTTGATAAATGTTGATAGATGGTTTGAATTTTTTTTGTGATAATTGAAAGGAAAAAAGGGGAGGGGGTAGAAAAACTGAAACATTGACAAGTTTTGTAGCCAAAAATCAAATTTTGGGGTTAATGTTTAATGGATGGCCGCAGGTAATATGCTATCCTAGGGGTAACACATTCTCGCTCTGGTCAAGTGTTTTGTGCGTCTCGCCATCTTTTCCTCCTTTTAACTCTTTCATCCAACCTTCCCAACTTTGACTAGACTGTCCTTTTAAGATGGTCCAGTGTTGGTTTGTCTGATCATCTTTTCCCCTTCTAAATCTTTCATCCAATCTTTTAACAGACAAAAGGATCTCGACAACACGGTCCCATTAAGATGGTCCAGTTCGTCTCATCAACCTTTTCCTTCCTAAATCCCTCACCCAATCTTCCTATATTAAACAACCAAATCTCGACTGGTTTTATTAAATAAGTCTAGTGTTTGGTTCGTCTCATCAACTTTATTCCCTCTTAAATCTTTCGCCCAATCTCCCTACTCGACTAGACGGTCCCACTAAGATAATCCAGTGTTCTGTTCGTCTCATCAACCTTTTCCTCTCCTAAATCTTTCATCTTACCTTCCAAATAACCAACCAAATCTCGACTAATCTCATTAAGATGGTCCAGTGTTCGCTTTGTATAATCAACCTTTTTCTTCCTAAATCTTTCATCCAATCTTGCTAATAACCAGCCAAATCTCGACTAGACGGTCCCCTTGATTAATCCTAAAGTTATTTTTCCTAATATATCAGCCAAAGGGGGGTCCATCGAACCCCCTCCCCCGATTATTTTCCAATTGCTTACAGATAAAAGTTGACCATTTGGCACGCAAGGAGCTTTAGACTAGATAATTACTTTCAATGAAAGAATTTAAGTTCCAATTAAGAACTGTTGCTATGGTAACAGCCATTTCACAACACGTTCGCCATTTTGGCCACCATCTTGGAACTTCGAAACTTAGAAAAGTTTGACGAAAGAGCCAAGTCTTTAACCGTTTCTTAAACATACAATATACAAATAATCTTGCCTTATTTTTTACCAGCTTCGTACAAGGGATTATTGCAAAAGAAACCAAACAAAGGTTTGATTTTATTTTCATTCTTATTAATATTGGAATGGAAATGCAATCTCGTTTCCGAGCTAACGTATTAATCTGACTTGCGGTAAAACGAAACGCTCTGGGAGAAGGCCTGTCGTTACTACCAGTGCGCAAATGTGTGGTTTTCCCAGAGCTCTTCGTCTTTGCTGTAACGGAGCCAGATAAAAGCATGGGCTTGGAAACGGGATTACATTATCATTTTGCAATAAAGATACAAGAAAGATGATACTTTAAAAATTTATACGTTTATCTATCTATCTATCTATCTATCTATCCATCCATCCATCCATCCATCCATCCATCCATCCATCCATCCATCCATCC
>JAOEHT020090109.1:0-21477 GCA_025448195.2 Parazoanthus atlanticus | reverse complement strand
TGAAATATGGCCTTGAAAGGGCGATAATAATAATAATAATAATAATAACAATAATAATAATAATAATAATAATAATAATAATAATAATGATAACAAACCACAATTATTATTGTTATTATTATTATTACTATTATTATTATTACTAACATATTCTCGCGTTATAAACGAATTACAGTATGCTTACAAGAGTAGGTATACTTGAAATTGGAACTCAGACTCAGACGCTGGGACTGGTATACAATCGTAAGGGATAACACGAGACAATAGAGGAGGTGGGTGATAACTGCTCTGTATGAGAACCGTTTACTGTACACGGAGAGACGGGAGAGAAAAGTAAGGGGCAAAGAAAAAGAGGCGAAGAGAGAAGGCGGAAAAGAGGGCCGGGGAAGGTGATAACAAATAAACAAGAGGCTACACATAGCTTAACTCGGGCCTCACCGTAGGCTTGGTAATTAATAGAGTGAAGCAGATTATACTTCGATCTCACGTGTTCACCACAATTTGTACAACATTTGGAAAGGAATATGAACCAGCTTACACGAAGTGAAACGGAAATCTAATCTCAACAGCGCATGCTTGCTGTGCGATGAAATGACTGGCAATTATTTGGTAGATTTTTTATCATATTTAAATGCTATTTCTAACGTTTCTGATTTCTGTTAGTATTGTTTCGTTTTGAAATGAAAAGAGAGAAAAAAGAGAAAAAAAGACTATTTATTTAGGGAGAAAAAAAAGAAAAAAAATGTTCGAGACGCAACCACCAGGAATCGAACCCGGATCCTGTTCAGTCTAAGTCCGATGCACAAACCACTACGTTAGTTTACGCTGCATAACGCATGCGCAGACACTTAGAACACATAAAAATATAAAATAGAACAAGGGGCCGAAATCTTGACTGGGGCGCCTCCGGGTTTAAGTAAATAATCAAACTAGACTAGATTACTGAACCACGACTTCAACAAAACTGTTTTTAAAGAACTTTTCAACAACATGTCGTTCACGCTAGCTCACACTTCAGTCAAACTATAATCACCGTATTCACGCCAAACCGAAAACTGAAGCATTCGCATTCAAACACAAGGCGAGTCAAAACTAATTGTGAGGCAACAATTTTTGGTTTTATTTTTATTGATATGCGAAAAGAACGACCCGCCGGCTGCACCCTGCCTGCAAACGAAAACGCGAAGTGGCACGGTGAGACAATCTCCTCCCAACCCTCCCCTACCGCGTCACAGACGGACACAAGCCTACAACACGATTGTCTCTTGTGTCCAGCGGCGCTTCCAAGCAATTGCGCAAGCGCAGAAGGATTAAGTGGGAGGCATCATTCAAGTCACGTTCACATGAGAATAATCAACAGAAATTCAACAACACCTTTTGCATACGTGATTAAATCGAGAAATCTCATCTTTTTTAAAATGACTCTGCACTTTTTTGCAGATCGATACGTCGAAGCTTCGGATTCAGTCGGTAAGGGTTAAAACAAACAGTGTGTTACCCCGAGAAAGTATACCGTGAGAATTTCAACCTTTCACAGATAGTATTATAGTTTCACACAGTTGAAGCGATGGTCCATTCGTTTTTTTATTTTTCTTTGACCTGACAAGAAAAATTAATCCAATAACTGAATAAGATAGACACAAGACTCTCAGCTAAAGTCTAAAGTCTTGTCTATACATGCAAGATCGCGTTTAGAGTGAGTGAGCGCAAAGACACGTACTGTTACCGTTGCTAATTTTTACTGACCTTATACTTTTCGGAATAATTCAGTGTATATCTATGTCACCTCATATTAAGTATATCTGATTTAACCAAAGACTGCGCTTTTTGTATGTTTTAGTTTTGTGACGTGGCGGGAGTAAGTAACGGTGGGGCGCCACTTGATTCGATTCGCTGTGTGGTGTACGCCTATAGCCTTTTCAAATAGTACAAAATTATAGCAGAAATTATTGATTCAAATACCGACATTGTGTTGCTTTAAGGTATCTCAGTGCATGTTTCATACAAAACTAAATAAATCGCTTCTAAAGGTTTGTTTCCGGATGGTTACTGCATGCTCCTAATAAAAGTGAAATAATTCATATTGATAATTCAGAACCTAGTCAATACAATAGCAACCAGTAAACTCGGGGAATATGTATACAGTTTTCAATCCGCCTGCTCTGTGAACACAAATAATGTAACGAATATCCCAATCAGATACCCTACAAGACAACTTAAAGTAAGGTCACGACTTTACTTTGATAATGAAAGAGAAACGACATCAATGATCAAACGTGAACACTGTGCTTTTCATAAAAATTCTAGTTATAAACCAAAAGTAAAATGGCTATTGTATGATTATTAAAAATGCCAGGAACAAAGTTCGTACATTGTACATACTCTTCAGTATACTACATTTTATTTCATATACAAAAAAAGCTAATCTCTTCTTTTTGTACTAGTATGAGGATAAACACAATAGCCAAATAAAGAAACTGGATCAAGACCTTAAATTCAATGTGTTGTGTGTCCCATACAATCCATGTTCTGCTTTTATAATTAATAATAGCGTTTCCTTTGTCAAACTTGTTGTTGTTGTGTTGTTGCTCAATACATATTTTGTGTATCTTCCTTTTATCTTTTCTCTCGTCAGCTATCTTAGTGCGCCCTCGTTGTACTTATAGAACCTGAGGCCTCGATGACTAAAGAAAAAAACAGTTCTCAATATTTCAATTTCAAAAACCGCCTGTAGGCTATATGATAATTATCTCCATTATTTCGCAAGAAGCAAAACGTTGGCACTGATTAATAGATCAGATCAAAATATCTCACCAATTCTTGTTTAGTTTTTGAAAAGTTATGATACTTTCACGCTATCATTTCTGTAAAGCAGTAAATGTTTCACTTTGTGAATATGCAAGCGCTAATCGTTCTCTTATTTAACGTTTCACAGGTGATTAGGTTTGGCAAAATGTTTTCACCATTTCAATTGTCAACACGTATCGTTTCAATCTGCTGCCAAGGAATGGAAACTTTCAACATAGAAACTAAATGATGGATGTGCAAACTTCAGATCTAATTTCTAAAAATAGCTGTGTGTTCGGTAAGAATATAGGTCTGAGTCAGGGATTTGACTGAAAACAAGACCTAAGATTTCGATCAACAACGTAAAGCAAACAATGATTCGACTTCTTGTTGCTTGGTGATTCACTCGTCAAGAAGGATTAAGATTTAATTAATTCTTCTGATCTTTTATTTTGAGAAAGAAGTTAGTTATACCCTTAAAATTCACATCTTTCTCTTCAAGAGATGAACAACGAGTGGTCGTTGACTTAATTGCTTTGACGTTAGGACGCTATCACAAACAAATTTGCTCTTCAAAATCAAGAGATACAAAATGATGTCCATGACCAGGCGTAAACTGATTCAAGAGTTAGGCTGATATTCAACATATGCAAAATACACGGCCATGTTATAGATTCTGAGCAACTGGTTCAATTTAAAGTTAGAACAATTTAAGAAAAACCAAACACACTTAGTTTCAAGAGATGCGGGATGATGCTCATGTTTAGGTGTAAACTGATTCGAAAGTTGGGATATTCAACATATGCAAAATGCCTGGTCATGTTAGGAATTAGGAATACTTCAAGGGATACAAAATGAATGGACAAAATTGTTATGGGTTTCTTACAGCAACCTCAGTGTTCAAAAGTTAGCACCTTTCAAAAACAGGCAGAATCAGTTCGTATCACTTCAATAGATACTCGATTACCAGGTTGTACTTTTTGATGTTTCAAGGGAACAAGGAATACAACTGAACATGTAACCCTGCACCTGCATTGTTGGTAAAAGAAAAATGCAAAGGTTGACAAACTGAGTGACTCGCAATTAAGCAAAGCACAATTTTGTCACTCAATGTCCGTATTTCTAATTTTGTCACTCAATGCTAAAAAAACAAGAATAGCTTAACTTTTCAACAGTTGCCCAAACGCCTTTTAAACTTATATATAAACACAGTAGCCTGGTGTAGAACAACAAGTGTTTGGACAGGCAAAGTTTGGTACATGATTCAAAACTTGCACCAAATCTGAAACCAGTTTCATGTTGAAAATGTTCAATGTAGCGAGAGAAGAGTTAATTCTGTGTTATTAGGAAACTCCAATAATTTTTGGTTGAAAACAGTATTCCAAAGTAAAACTGCATTCTAACTGCATCTTTAAATACCCAGATGATCTGATACTGTTACTGAGCAAATCAAAATCTTAAATTTTACAGAAAATGATCGAGTCGAAGTGCTTCTATAGGAATAAAAGGCACTCAGGGCTCGAATGTAACGCTTTGAAAAAACAAATTTAAAACTTAAAAGCTCATCTGTAGCAATATTTTCAAACGTCAAATTACAAAAATTTCAAACATCTAAATTTTTGAGAAATAATTGACACCCGAAATATGTCTGCTCTTTATGCAGGTCGTGCAAAACGCAGGAGCGGCAACTCGGGTTCAAAACCTAGGACTAAGGTTTTAAAAGAGCATATTTCCTGGTTTTGGCAAAGTCGTCTTTTCAGAATAAACTGAGGCTAAATATTGCACATAGCTTAGTGTACTCGGCCTTAATATATTTATTTATAAAACAAAAAGTTATCTTGCCAAACGCAAAGAAGTACAGTAACCCGAACTTTACGTCTTAGTGTTTCTGTTTCACAAGAAATACTTGCAGGAAACTTGTATTCTGAGTTAGTGAGCTCAGATTTTGTGGTGATTCTATGTTCCTGATATGGCAACTATTACTAACTATCAACTGAGCATTTCTACATCGGAAACAATCCCTAACGTCACTCAAACGTAGCAATTAGATGAGGAAGGAACTCAAGCATATAGAAATGAAAGTGAAAAAATTAAGGCGACGTGGTTTTCTTCCTCACTGTCAAGATTACGTATATATGTAGAGCAATAATATTCCCCCAGCCCACTCGTTTCATCATCTCTCTTTTCTTCACAAGTCAGCAACTGGCGAAACGCCAATAGAATTTTGTCCTTGTAAACAAGATTATTAAGTTACCCCATATTGGTTGCGCAATCCATTTCCTTTTTTGTTTCGAAGTTAACACAACAAATAGTTGGCATATGCTTCTTCAGCAACGCGCATCCGACTTTCAAATCGCAAAAGCAAGCAAGGCTTTCCAGTTGCATCCGACACTTCACTTCGAAAACTCCGATGAGAAACTCGTTGTAACATGCGCATCCGCTTCGATTCCGGCCATTATAGGCATTACGGCATCGCGTTTTATAGTTTACTGCCTCCAATACTTGAATGCCAAATGGAGTAAAAGAGAGGTCACAGGACTGACCTATTACGCCCCCGCGTACCTCAGCAAGGCACCATAACGGCGCGTCCCTCAAAAGATTTGTTGGTGGAAAATACAATCAACGGACACTTTCGTACTGAAACGAAAAGTGGTTACTTAGTGTACTCCTTTTTGTATTCTGCAACAAATTTTACTTTAAGGATTTAAGTCTCCCTTCGGAGCCGAGTTGCAGCGCCCAGCGCCATTCGATATATGATAACAAACACACCCTTGGGAGTTTTGACGGCTCAATAACTCACCCATGTCGTTAAGAGTCCAAGTCTTTTTAATATCTGCTGTCGTGGCGTCGACGACGCACAAAACCAAAACATAAAATGCGATCACAATAGGAAGTTGGGAAATGGAGAGATGAAACAGAATTAAAGTTTTGATGGTTGCCTTGCAGAGAAACGATTTGTAAAATATAAGAAAGAGCCTCGGGGCAATTCGTCTTTTTGTTTCTCAAAGAACGCTTTGACGCAAACCTTTACATGGCTGTGCGAATTCCAAACCCGGAACTATAAATCACGAACATTCACGATGGCACGCGGAAAAACCTTTTGGCGTTTTGCATAGAGTCATCTGTTTGAAACGTCACTGTTCATTTCTTGTTTATAGATGTATTAAACTCTCCGCATACTTTATTGGGTCCTCAGTTCATTCCTTATAATCTCGAGTCTCCCATAAAACAGACATGCTATTCTCGAGTATTTATAACTTAAGCCCTCAGTTAATGCCGACCTCGCAGTCGTAAATACAATTTATGCATATGAAAACGTTCGCGCTTAAGTTGTTCTAATTATTGATTATTTCAATATTTCTACTCATGACCAAAACTCGACGACTTCTAAGAGGCGTTGCGCTCTTTCGGGGACTTTTAAAACACAACTATTATCCTATATTTATACTGCATATTGCCAATACTGCAAGTCGAGCACGGAACGCATGTCAAGCTCAAGAAGAACTCGCAAGGCAACCTCTCGAGGATTTTGTGAATAAACAATCACTGGCCCGTCTATCGGGCCAATTGTCACAGTTTGCAAGGCGGCTATTTGGTTAATTAGTGTGAAAAACACCGTCTAAAGCCGTAAAGGAACTGGCAAAACTTGGGTACAATGCTCGTGTTTCTCAACAAAATACGATATTAGAATTGGGAATTTGCACAGGCATCAGAGATTTGAAATACAATATGGATGGCGATAGTGAGTGCATTAATATCTTAATGTAAACCTTTATGAAATCATGTAAATTCTAGGTTTGACAATCATTAAAGTCTAACTTAGTAGATCGGAAGAGATAACGAAAACACAACCAAGAAGGAGGTATTTCTTAGTGAGTCGTGAAAATCTCACGAATATTTCAACGGTGAAAGTATAAAGAGGCGAGGCAGTCAAAGAAGCAATATTCGCTGATATGGAGCCTACATGCTCGTGTTTGCATTTGCAAGTACTTACGTACAAACGTAACACAACCATAAAAAGACCATCTGATTCTAAGGGGATTTACGAGATTGTGTTTCTGATAAAATGAATGCGCTTGGAATAGAAAGGCCAGCAACATGACAAGAAATCTGCCAAAATTATTTCTCTGTGTATCTTGGGAGTATTTTGAATTTTCAGTTGTGGTATTTTGACTCTTGTACCGTACGACTACAAGCACAGAGGCCGTACCGTAACATCAGGAAATGATTAAGAACATTGTATTTCTGCACAGACCTTTGCAAGTAGTGCCAACTTGGTTTTCCGGACTTTTAGAAATTTATCGAAATCTACTCACTGCACAATTCCGATCAAAAATTACAATCTTATCACACTAAACAAGCCGTATTCATCGTATTCACTACGCGAACGGCGCTGAACAAACGATATTAGTATATATTACAAAATAATAAAATCATAAAAATGACCTTGTCTTTGCAAAAGGAAGTAAAGAAAACCAAGATAGTCCTAACTGAAAACGTAGCGTGATTGAAATTGACATGGAAGTGAATTGAAATGAATGACAGACTGAACCACTACACCGCATGTCAGTTTCACTGACACAAATATTAAAACAAAATTCGTTCCCTACCACTGGTACTTGGGTCACATTCTGGAGGCGAGCTTGACGTCGATTCTGCAAAGGATGAATACAGAACAACACATTATCTCACTGTGTAGGTGCACTGATCAATAGAAGCCATGAAAACGGGTTTTGCTACTTGATATAGTTTGAAAATTCAACAACACGAGATAGTAATGAGCGCGCTTGTCGCCTTAACTGACAAAATTATTTCTCCGAGGGCAAACATAGTCCATGTATTTTTGTAACAACAGCAGCTGAATAAAGCAAATTGTGTTTGAGACTTGCAACTGATAGGGCCAGTAAAGGACAACAAACACGCGCCATGAGAAAAGGATTCACAGTTAGAAAAGATTCTATAAATATTGAGATTAATTATCAAACAAGGAGACGTACGAGCGTACCAGCAATGTTTATGCGAATGTCTAGCGGGAGAATAACACAATTGCCAACATTATATTATACCCGTTCTCGGACGAAATAACACCACTCACCCAGCTAAATACGTCTGTTTATCCATATTATCATTACACTTGCAACAATTTCAGTTCTAGTCTTACTGATAAATTGCCCTATTCTAAATTAATCTCAAAATACTGGTAAAATATCCTCCTCGATAAGCTTTGTTGAACTTCGAACGATACAGGAAGCGAAGAAGCGTTTGATCCTCTGTCGCAAGTCTGGTACAAAGATCGAAAATTTTCCTTACTTTGTACTGTAATCACACAGTCGGCCATTTGAAAAGAAAAAGGAGTTTGGCTGAAGCGGCGATGATCGAAAAAACAACCGAGCTTCGTCGTCTCGCAGTCAGAGCGTACAAAACTACTCTACGGCCCGCTTGCTTCACCAACACGGAACACAATTACAACAGGGAAGTATTGCATGGCGAATGAACACTACCAGCAAACGATCACGTATCTTCAAGATCAAACCCTTTTCGAATTTCCAATCTCCACGAAATAAGTACACAGGCTCGGAAGGACACTTCGGAGCAGTGGAATCGACCCCGACTGAAACGGAACCAAACCAGATTTTTTTTGTGCCAAACAAACGTGTTAGCTTCCGAATAGATTTTCTCGGTAAATATTCAACGAGAGTTGTTGCCCGGGTGCTCACGAAAAAATTTGCCTTGGACAAGATGAGGAACCTGGCCAAGAATAACGATTTGTTTTACCTCTTCTAAGCTTCTTCTTGCGGTCTTTGCTGTATATTTTCAGGGAGCAGTAATACGGCATCACGACTCGGAACTGAAGAACAAATGCTACGTGCAGAAAGAGCTAGCAATCAAGTGAGTGACCTGCTAGATATTCGTGTCAAATCAGTTAGGGGGGAGGGGTGGTGGTGGCGAATTTCCTCACGAAAACAATAAATTTTCTAACTCCTTAAACAAGATTATTATAATACGAAATTCTTTGGAAACATCTTGAAAGCAAAAGTACGTTGTTAATATTTTCATAATTGGCATTTGTATTACAAAATGTTAGGTTGAACATTTCCTGTTTTACTCCCCTCCCCAAAGGCAACGTTCGTCTGTTCTAGAGAAATTGATATATTCATTTCTGCTTATCATTCATTTTGGTGATTATTGACTCAATTTGCATTTTGCACAAAACGATTTGGATTCGCTTCATCGCTTCACATTTTTATCGGTGCGACAACACAACGTCTTTACTTCGAATATTCAAATGTTTTTATTCTAGCGAGCACGTATTGGAGATAATATTTCTAATTGTACGTATACGACGACTGTCTGGTCGCAAAACCACCCGGAAGTGAGCACAAAGAGACCTTCTCTGAGCCGAGGACGCCAAACGGAAACAAAGGAATCTGTTTATCGCTGTTTGGGTTATTTATAACACATCTGCGGTATATCCCTCTGTTTTGCCAAGGTGACGTTAGGTAACGCTGTTTTAAGAGTTTCGAAGAGAATTAAAACGGTCTTTAGAGGGAACGATAATAATATTTGTAAAAGTCGGCTCTGAGGTTATTATTCCAGAATAAACACCGAAAAACAAGCGACATCGCCAACCGCCCTCAACAACATAAGAAATCGCTGGAGACACGTCTCAGTCTTGCTAGAAAGATCCATCCCCAAGGGGGAGGGGAACGGTTAATTTTTTTTGACCCCGGAAGTGCTGGCGAGTTAAGGAAGTGACCAAATACGCAGCAGTAAAACTAAAAGGGACAAACACAATTTATAACTTCTGGGAAATTGCTTTTGCTGTTTCTCTTCCGGGTTTTCCATCTTTTTCACGACGAAATTTGAAAGAACATAGAAATATACTAGTTTCTATTTCGAACGATCTTTTTAACATAAACCAAAAAAACCCGAATGGTTGTCATTGAAGGTCTTCTTAACGCGGCCGGGTGGAATAAGCTCAACCAAGTGAAAATATCTCCTCAACTGCTTAGAAACAGAATGATTTTTATAATATGTAGATTTGACAGGAAATGCGCATTTCCCCGTCCATTCACAATCACATGTTCTTTCGTGGAGGTAAAAGTCAAGGCCGTTTCAGCGAGTTGTTTGAGTGATCATTTTGCTGTTGAGAAGGCATGATGCAACCGGAGATACACCTTTGGCTCACAAGTTTTGTACTTGGCTGGTTGACTGTTGTTGTTAACTGAATACTTCTCGTTATAAAACAACAGTGATGTAATTAAACGAATGAATGAAAGGTTGGGCGAAATAAAGTCGAAAAATGCCTGATTATTTCGCTTGTTCTGTGGAACGGAGCCAAGACGAAACCATCACCATGACCTTGAACTGCTGAAGAAAAGTCGTGTTTATTTGAACCAGTCGATGCGGAAAACCTATATATGCACGCGGCCATTTTGATTTAGAGTCTGAAGAGAGTACAAGTAAATTGGTTCCTAACTTTTGATCTGTTTGTTTAAAACTCTTGCAAAGGATAAAAACGCCACTGATTGGACTTTGGGAAAGTCCTTTTGTGAGAAATTTGTATAGGAACTAATTCGTGAGTGAATTTGCGGCAAGTCTATGACAACACAAACTAGTAAGTTTTGAGTTGTCTCAGAGACGGGTACTGAGCTAACTAACTGACTGAGAACTGACATCATGTCTCAATAGTTTTCCATAGTTTCATTTCAGATAGTTTCTTGCCGCTGTAGCCTTCGGCTATGTCTGTAAAAACATGCGGCATCTTTCTTCCTAGTTAGTCCTACCCAAAATATCATGCCTTTTAACGTGTTTACGGCAAAGAAAAACAGTTATGCGGTAATTACAACGACAGTTCTCCTTTTGATAGTTGGTCTTAATTTGACTGTTATGAAATTCTCGGCTGTTTATTTTTGAACACCGAAAACCCCTTCAATGTCTGAGCCTTTGTGAACCGCCGCCAACTGCATCCTTTTGCACGTCCAACATCAGTTTAATAACCCATATAGATATTGAACTCAATTCTGGCCCCGCCCAGGTTTGATGAAATTTGTTTTGGTCAGTCCTGGCCTATAAATGTTGGGGGCTCGGTCTCGATATATGATTACGCTATCCCTTTAATCACGAAATTTCTACCGAAAAAACCCTGAAATTTACCTGTGAATATTATATTTTAGACATTGAAGGTCGTTCATTTCAACCGAGCTTGCTGAAAACGCAATTTTTGGTTATGCCAAAGCACTTCAGTCTACTCTTCCACAGATTAAAAAAGATCAGGTTTTTAATAAAAAAGGCTCAAAAGTCAGATTATTAATTTGTAAGAAACAGCTAACACCAAACGCTTCTCATCTATGAGACCAGCAAAATGAATGTTTATATATTATGCGGGATTTCGTCAGCTGGTTTACGTCTGGCGTGTCTTTTTCAATGTCTCCTTTAGCAGGAGAAAGAATATGGTCCATAGTCTTAGTATTCGCGGCTAGGCTTAAGTGAATTCTGCTGGTAAAACGGCTCAGTATTCTGCCCGTCAGCACCGCTCTAAGGTTAAAGTGGTTTGTTCTGCTCACGATTCTGCTCAGACTTGGCTATTAAAATTCTGCTCGCATTCTGCTCAGTAAAGTCTTATTTTTCAGTGCTAACTTTGTTTTAAAGTGGATAAGTTCGGATTTCAGTGTATATAGGAAAAGAATTACAACAGGAAGTATAATGCACATTTTTCAGATTTCTGGTGCAATTCTAATGGTTGCCGCAACAATATAAAAAAATAAGCGATCTTTGATCATCGGCACATTCTGAGGTTCAACTTAAGATTTCCATCGTTCACTGCAGTTATGCAATTATGCTCAACTTCTGCTCTTATCACTCAATGTTTGCTCACAAAATTGCTTATTCTGCCGGTATATATATTCTGCCCGCTGCCTAAACAGGGCGGCTATTCTGCTCCAAATTCTGCCGACAGAATTTACATTGTCCCAGCATTCGCTGGATCTTTTTTTAAAATTTTATTTATTTGTTGGATTTACATTGGTTAGTTTTTTTACAGTGTTCTTAGAATTCAAAAATTAAATAAGGAAATTACAGCTTGTTGAATATATATGCTAATTTGCAGATTAAAGAACAATATAATATATGAAGAACGGCTTGGTATATCTTGTATTAACGTGTATCGGAGGTATATAACGAATAACTAAAACAAAGCTCTTTAGTGGGACGAGAGGGAAAGTTTGAAGAAGAGATGTCAGACCAGTATTAAATATGTTTGGCCAAAAGTGTCCATTTATTTGTAAAGGTAGTTTCTTTCTCATTTTCTATTTGATAAATAGTTGCAAGTCTTTTTGCATTCGCTGGATCCTACAGATATACGTTATACGACTGAACATATATGTACAAAGCCCTCTCAGTAGATTATAGCAACAGCTACTGGTGCAGTACCAGAATATATCGGCACGGTTTATGAAGTGTGCTTATGTTTCGAACGGCCACAGTTGACGAGGATATCAAAATCGAGAATCGAAATAGTGATTACTAAGAACACGCAGCTCAGGGCAATGCACCGATACATGATTTTTTTCTTTAATAAGAACAAACACTGAGACTCAGGTTTACCCACATTTAAGATTAAGTTTAAAACAATCTAAAACAGGTTCATGTTCTGTCTCAGATCCATGGAAACCCAATTCTAAAACTAGAACAGCTAATTTATGTATAAAAATAAGGAATGATCCGGTTCTTATCAAAACAAGCGCTAGCGTTTACTAAACTGTAAACATAAAAATATAACTCACCGAGGTCTGTAAGCTCAATATCCAAGTTAGTGTCTACGTCCAGAATATCTGGAAACTGAGTTTCTGCGAAGAAAAGCGTTTGGTGAGTAAACTTCTGCATTGTTCTGTTCTTCTCAATATTTTTGTTATCCGGCACAACATATACTGTTTTTCCATTTTCTTCCGCTTATTGTCACCAAACTGTCTGATTAGCTGTTCTGTGCTCAAATCCTAACTTCTCCTTACAGTAAATTAAATAGTAGTTGGAAGAAATGAAAAACAGTTCACGTAAATTTTATTATCCGACCACTAAATTCTCCCAAAGTGCGCGGTTCTTTCAAGGGAGAATCAGTCAACTCATTCGTCATTGCGGCCGACTGCTTTCCTGAGCGCTGAAGCCCGCACTTCCGTTTGAGCAACTTGAAACGCACAACTTCCTTTCAGAGCAATTATTCGCAATTT
The DNA here is from genome assembly GCA_025448195.2 of Parazoanthus atlanticus. Classification (NCBI taxonomy): domain Eukaryota; kingdom Metazoa; phylum Cnidaria; class Anthozoa; order Zoantharia; family Parazoanthidae; genus Parazoanthus; species Parazoanthus atlanticus. The sequence goes on along the minus strand of JAOEHT020090109.1, from coordinate 8,464 downwards.
CCTTAGCATAAACGCCCAATGTTTATTCTCTAAGTATCAGTCAGTTTATGTCGGGGTTTTTGCGCATAACGACAAGGAAGCCGCGCGAATTTGGTAAATGAATGCGATAAAATCCGGACACTAAAAACACCTCGAAATACCACGAAATGTGCCGACATTGTCAGCTTTATCCCAGCCAACAATCCCTGAGCCTCAGTTTTGGGTCAGGAGGAAATAGGGTGCTAAGCGCATTTTGTCTTCCTGTTGCGCTCGTCACAGGAAACACGGGTACTAAAGCCTTCGTCTTTTTTTGAGAATATTGCAAGTTTGTATTTCCATACAAGATAAAACCTTGCGTTCTAGAGATACCTACTTGTACGCATGGGCAAATAAAACAGATTCCTGAACAGATTCTACGTGCGCCCGCGATTGAGGAACTTTCCTCAGCATATTCTTTGCGCGCTAAAACAAAAAAATGAGCATATATATTATACGGCACACAAATATGTAAAAATTTCGTGGTATACAATGAAGGATCAGCAACTGTTTTGAAGGTACGATGCAAAACTGCGCACAGTGGACAAATTGCAGCGTGTGTTCAATCTTGAAATTGCCGTGTACAGTTAAGTAATTCTTAAGTTTTGGGCAGACGAACTTGCAAGTGCATGCAAGTCAATTTGCAAGTGCATGCAAGTCAATGCAAGTTTGTAACTTGCGTTCAACGTACGTTTGGTTTGGCTACCAACTTTCATGGACTTTTAACGAGCTCAAAGTTGAACAGGAGACAGTGAAAGTTCATCATCCTGCATTCTCGCAACAAAAGCTTGTAACAAGCTAACGCAAGTCCATGCAAGTCGGTGATCAAACGAAGAACAAGTTGAACGGAAATTCGAAGGTCAAAGCTTGTACTGACTTGCATCAACTTGCGAGTCTGTTTGGCCAAGGCTTTACTTTTTAATATTGTGGCCGATGTTTCAGGAGTGGTCACACATATCTGAACAGTTGTTGCATCGTATATGTAGGCCTTAATACGCATAAGAGCATAATAACAAAACAAACATACGAAAATTCACATCAACTTTCCTGAAAATTTGAACATGTCCAACTTCGACGAGAGCGCATTAAAACAGAAGAGTAATAGTTTCATGACCTAAATATCTGTTATTACTGTTTGATTCCGACTTTGCATTGTTTTCACGTACAAACAAACATCATTTATATCAGTATGCAAGAAAAGTGCGTGAACAATTAATCCAGCCCTGTTTTTCCAGGTTTCTGCGCGAGAAGCGTAATGATGAGCAGTTGCTGTTTTAGAGTTTCTTTTTGAAAAACGATTTTTTTTCTTCCGTACAATTCAAATAAACCAAGAGCGGAACTTTTTACGTTTGGTGCGCGAGTATTAAGTCTACGTGCGCGCACAAACGAAGAATTTGTTGGCATACACTACGGACATGGGCAAGCTAAGAACACCCCCAGATCTAAAACACGTAGACTAAGAGATCCTCCCTAAAACACGAAGGACGTTCGCAGATAAAACACTTCTTGACATGTCTCACGAGCATCGGCACACGTAAAGCTTTTCCAGACTTAAAGTTAATAAGCGCGCACACAAAAGACCATCCCATGGTACATAGCGCGCACACGAGAAGTGGACCGATGCTATGCGCGCGCTCATTGTCTGTCTTGCGCAGCGTTCATCAGGACGTCAATATGACTGGTCTTCGGTCAGTAATCACGACGCTATAAAGGGAAATTAGCCCCGCCTAATTTTTCAAGTCACAACGTCAGTTTTACCTTATATTCTTGTTTCTTGCGCTAACTGTGGATTGCCTGAATTTCGCTTGCGCGAAAGCTCTGGCAAGTCCAGCGCACTCCTCGGCGGTTGATTAGGTACCGCTACTTTTACAGCGCGTCTTCGTATTTATGTGACAGTTTCGTTGCTGAAATTTTCAGCAAAAGAGTTCAAACATTTACAAACGAAATAGAAAACGCTTTCCTTGTCGCTGATCCGTTATTGAATGCACTTGGGAAGATGAGAGAACATTCAAGGAGCTTGGACTGAAAGCACTTCCACTCACCCGTGCTTATCTGCGCATCCTTTTGTTCTAAATCTAAGTAACGTTCCGCGCTACCTCCCTAAGGAGATTAATGCACAGTTTGGCAGTCAGCGGTTAGCCATAGTAGTGGCTGGTGGTCATGAGTTTTCGTCTTCACGCGTGTTTTCAACAAGATGGACGAATGGTGCGCGGTTTATACATTTCTTAAATGCTGCTTGCTTCAGTGTTCATTTGAGAGGACACGTGTTTTTAATCAAGCACTGTATATTACTGCCGTCGTCTCCTTATTGCCTTTTCGTAATTTGGGAAGGCTCGCCAAGCGATAAACTGAATCAAATAAATTGCACTGACCTTGCTCGGCAAGAAGGTCATCATCACACTCGATTCCCGAAAAATCTGAAAGAAATTTAATTATGTTAAATGAGAGTTAACCAGGTTTCAGCCTAAGCTATGGACAATAGTTTATGTGTTAATAAATTATAAAGCAATGCGTAAATATTTTAAAGTGAACATAGAAACAATGTTTATGTTGAAATGGAAAAGACAAAGAGAAACTGACAGACAAGAGAAGATATTGAGAGAAATTGGTTGCATAATTAATAAATGAATGAATGAACGAATAGAAGGTTAGATTGAAGAATGAATGAATGAAAATATGGATGGATGGTTGGATAGATGGATGGATGAATGAATAAGTAAATGATTGGATGGATCGATAACAGTGAAAAGTTATACAAGAATGACAGAAGGGCTGATGGACCGCATAACTGCTTGATTGATTGAGTTTCTTGACTGTTTGAATGACAGGTAGACGTACTAAAAAGTTGATTTACACTGAGACGATAATAATTTCTGGTTTCGTGAGTGACTCAATGTTTTGTGATTGATTGGTCGAAAGAAACGGTCTAAAGGAACAACAAGAACGGCATGAGATAGAAAATGTTCTGAGGAAATAGGTTTTGACTTACCTTCATGGAAGATACTACAATCTGAGAAAAACAAAACAAAATAGTTTAGTTCTTTTTGCAGTATACAAATGATTAGTCTCTATCGATAACGTACATATAAAATATTGCTTTAAACTTAACTAGCATTGAGCTGTCTTTCGTCCTGTTAGGGCAAGCGATTGAGTTTAATATTTTTACATGCAACTTTGACAATCCTGGGCTTTCCTGGAGGTTTTTAAGATTTCTTTTAGAATTTTTCCAGGAGTATTTTGGTTGAAACCACACCAAATCATAAATATTATAGAGGCAGTCAGAAGGAAGCTTGTGATTCTCATTAATCTTCAAAACACCAAGGGCGAATTGGTAATTTTACAAGCTCCGAAATTTTTAATCAATTCTCAAGGAGTTCCCCAGGAATCAGTATAAACTAATCCAGGATGAAAAAAAATGTATGAAATTCGAGGAGGAGTACGAACCCTGTAAATTTAGGGCCTTCTTGTGGCTTTTAAATAGTATCTAATTGTACTAGAAACATGTTCAGATATTTATTACAATAAAGTAAAGTGACGCATCTTTGTAGTTCGTAGCTCTAATTTTTCCAAATATCTAGTACTACTCAGTGAGGTGATAGAACATCTAGTTTTGATGAATTTTAAAATCTTTCCAGGTTCTTATTACATCATGAATAATAATAATAATAATAATAATAATAATAATAATAATAATAACAACAATTTATTTCTTAACCAACGGGACTTTAAAACTTAAGATTAAAACTGAATTCATGCAAAATAAAAACTTAATCAAAACTATGACATTGACGCAAGCATAGGCAATAAAGCAAAGCAACACAGGAGCGAGTATCAGAATTTGCCCTTTCTCTTCCGTTTGCGTTTGCGTCTCTTGCATTCCTCGTGAAAACAATGCAACAAAGAAAGGAAATGTTTTGATCCTTGCCTTTGTGTTTGCATTACTTGCTTCGTTGCAGTTGCGTATGTTTGCGTCAAAGACGTTTCCGTGATGAAATAAGAGTTCTTGCAGTTGCGTCGTTTGTGAGAACCAAGCTTTATTTAATCTCTAGTAATCTACTTACACGTACGGTGTTCTTGACTACAAAACACCTACGTCAACAGCAGCTCAAACAAAGAACAAACTACTTTCATGTGCAGAATAACTAATAATGTTGATACTAATAACAAAAGATTATAACTTGACCCCAACCTTTGGAAGATTTAACGATGGTTTGTAAAATTTTGAACTAATAGGACTGGTTTGTAACGAGGGTGCATTCATGGCATTTCACCATGGAGTATATACTATGTATATATATATACAGTACATATCTTCAAAGTACACATTAGAAAGTTCTGTACAGACAACTATAATGCTGCTGAACACAAAATACAAATCAGCAACTGATCCTCAGTAGGATACCCACTGTGTATGTGGAATACTGCATTTGGTTTCGACTCCATCATATAGAACACATAACAACAATGCTATTTACATGTGTACACTCTTTTTTTTTTTTTATTAAGAACCAGTAAAATTTTGCTCAGGCTCAATGTTCTTATTTTTTCGGCAATTTCAGCCTCAAAATGTTCTTATTTTGTTCTTAACGGCTATGTTTTCCGTAGGGGGTTAAACTCGCCTAAGATTCGGTAAGATGCTTTTGTGCACTGTTTCACAAGAAATGTAAAGTGCCTTTTGCAAGACAAACTAGAGATATTAAGTGACTAATGGTAGGAGAAAAGGTAAAAACGCGCATTTAAACTTTACAGACAATTATGATGTTGCTGAAATTGAAAATTCAAATCAGTAACTGATCGCTACGGAGTGGAACAAAATACATTCAATTTTTAATCAGGAAATCTAATTGAACTCTTCTCTCATATTAACACTGAATTGAACTATCAATCCTCAAATGGAATCAATTCTCTAAAATAATTTAGAAAGAAAGCACCAAGTCTCATTTCAGTGTAAGAAATGATGTGTGTGTTGGACGACATAGAAAACTGCTGTTTGTATTTTGATACGGAAACTCCAAGAATGACATTTGCTTTTACCGACTAATTATAACCAAGCTCCTTCTTCCTAAGAACTTTAATGAATGTTTGAGTCTCCCCTCAGGCTAAATTAACCCGTTAGTATCTGGTGAACATGTTTATTTTGCTTTTATTTCAAGATATTTCGACACTTGCTATAAAATTTGAAATGAAAAATAGTCGAAATTTAAGGTCAAGAGTATAGTAGAAGTTTTAAACTTCATTTTCTTTATTATCATTTCATGTTTACCGCCTTGAAAAGTTTGGTTACAATGCAACTTTTTATTAGTTATTAAATAATGATTCCCCGAAGTGGAGGTGGCTAGTGATGGATATTCAGCGTGCAGCAAATACGCAGAGGTGAATGTCTATCGCTAGACACTAACACTGAGGGGAATAACTGTTTTAGTATATACCAAACCAGCTAGAGGTGAATGTCTATTGCTAGGTACCGACGCTGAGGGGAACAACTGTTTTAGTATATACTAAACCAGTTAGAAGTGAATGTCTATCGCTAGGTACCGACTCTGAGGGGAATAACTGTTTTAGTATATACCAAACCAGTTAGAGGTGAATGTCTATCGCTAGGTACCGACTCTGAGGGGAATAACTGTTTTAGTATATACCAAACTAGCGAACACAGGCTGTAAAATATTGTTTTGCAAAACGGATAACAAAGCAAGAAATTTATGATAGATATCAAACAAAGCTTCAGATTTCTGATGCATTTTTAATGTTGCGGTGAAGAAGAACACAACACAAAATATTTTGTTGTGCTAAATAATGGATGTTGAGCTTTATTTTTCAAAGCCGTTCACTGCAGTTTCTTACGTTATTTATAACGATTTAACGAAATTAAAGGAGCATGTCCCCATCAGTGTAATTTCCCATACGAAGTATTTTATTTATTGTTAACTGGTCAGTTATTATCCCATCGACAACTCGCATCACTATGGTGCGAGTTGTCGATGGGATATGGCCAGCACGCTCCCGGTGGGTGTCGGGACAAAACAGGACGTTTGACGAACCACCTGACGAACCAGTTTTGGTCCATGAGAAATAATATGTTTTCTTTTCTATGGAAAATGTAAGTTAATGTCAAATTTACTCACATTTTTTCAACACTCATGAGAGGGTATCAGAGATTAGGCTGAATTTCAAGCAGAATTTCGAGCAGAATAGCCCTGTTTGGGCAGCTGGCAGATAAAGCAATTCTACGAGCAAAGTTTGAGCTTGAGAGCAGAAATTGAGTATTATCAATAAAAAGAATTCGAACTGTTGTGAATACTACATAGTTTGTAGTGTGAGCCCCATGAGTAGGAACAGCTTGCAATGCGAATTGTCCTGTGTATATGAAAATCGTTGGACTGTCAGAAACGGCAAACGATATCGATTTGCAAAATCTAGAACTACCTAATTGGTGAAAAATCAGTGGAAAACAGTTTGCTGACCGACAAAGCGATTTACCTTCTGGTTCATTTGCCTGTTTCTTAAAAAGGCTAGATCCCAACCGTTTGAAAAAGAAAAGAAAGTCGATTTGATTTGATGTGTTACACTTTTTTTTTAAGAACAAACTTAATAACAACACTGAGGCTGAAATCGCCCAAAAAATAACAAATTAAGAACAAACTGAGGCTGAAATGGAAATTTATTGAGAATAACTAACTAGTAAAAAAATCTTGTCCGTGTATATACTATATGCGACATACTTTACACATTGCAGCTTGCATATCTGTAGTTTCAGATACTTGTTAAATGCTAAACTACAAAGTTCCATTCAGTGATGTACTGTAATCTTGTATATCCATATATGGGAGTGAATTTCCCGCCAAAAGACTATTTCATTGAACGCGCGCACCGCCCATGGCAATTTTTACATAGCGAGACGTTAATGGCAAATGCCACAAATAAGAACAAAATAAGAACATTTTGAGGCTGGAATTGCCCTCAAAATAAGAACATTGAGGCTGAGCAAAATTTTACTGGTTCTTAAAAAAAAAGTGTATCTTACGATAAGTGATCATAAGTGCAATCGGGAGTAATCGCTAACCCAACTCATGGACTAATGAATGGACTAAATGGCCCGGGAAGGAATTTAGCTTTTTATACAAATATATAGACCGTAAAATATGTAGACTGTAAAAAAGCCCCCCGCTGTCGAATATAAGCTCCAAATTTTTCATACATGAAAACATTTACAGCTCCGCTTGGTCCTTAAATACAATTAAAGCTACGTACTTTCTCCTGCGGCTTTCTTGTCAGAGTTTGTAGAGTTTGGTGTTTTCTAACTATTTCCAATTTAATCAAAATGTCGAAAGTTGAAAATCCAAGATGGTGGCATTATCTTTTTGAATTTGTAAACATGGCAACAGCGGCTAATTATATGCCCATCCTTTGCATGGAAATTAATTTGTGGATTATGTACTAATTGCATGCCAAAGGGCCAGCCCTTTAGAGAACCACGAGTGGGAGAGGGGGAGTGGAAGGAGAAGTCAAATGCCTCCCCCCTCCCAAAGCATTAATGTTTTGCAAATTAGCCAAAGTTTTCTAGGGTTATTACACTTCCCCATCACCCTTAGCGCACAGAGTGTGGTCCAAGCCCAACCTCCCCTGAGTATAATTTGACACTTCCGATTCGAAAACGGAAATAAAAGTTAACCAATCAAAATAGTTTCCCCGCTTGCTTGTTTTGACAAGAACAGAAGATTTCTATGGGTGATGGGGAAGTGGCATTTTGTCGCTTGTTTGATTGATTTGAATTTGATAACGGTTGATAAGTCGTCAACCTTGCATCGATGCTGTGTCGAAGTCAGAGGAGATTTTAAAATTGATGCAACATATTTAGGTCGTCAGAAACAAGCAATTCTAACGTTTTTTCTCCACTGTTCTTGCAAAACTATCCAACTTCAACGTGCCCGAAGCTGGATTTCGGGAGATGTGTGGAAGTGTGAGAAATAGGTTTAAATTCTGAGGCAGTCGGTTCTTGGCGGCCTTCAAAGTTGCTGCCTTGTGGTATTTATTGGTCTATGGCAAGCGTCAGCAACACAAATAGCGTAAGGTAAGTGGCTTTCTTTATTTCTGGCTTTCTTTATTTCGTGTTTTGGAGTTCACAGGATGGAAAATATAATATTTAAGGAGGATATTTTTCGATCACTCCAAACAAACTGAAATCAGCCGTTATAAAACTACAGCACACGTAGCGCGGTTTCAAATTACAGCAAATATATGGGGTCACACAGCGTGTCACAAATTACAGCAAATGTATGGGATCAAAGCGTCTCTCCTCGAACCGTTTACGGATTGTCTGCCTGTGCTAGGTCCATATGTACACGGAACTGTCAATGTTGTACTTTATAATGTACATGGTGTACACTGTCTGAACACACTGTTCAGGTCCATATGTACACGGAACTGTCAATGTTGTACTATATAATGT
>JAOEHT020090022.1:0-13145 GCA_025448195.2 Parazoanthus atlanticus | reverse complement strand
CCCCCCCCCCCCCCCCCCCCCCCCCCCCCCCCCCCCCCCCCCCCCCCCCCCCCCCCCCCCCCCCCCCCCCCCACCGGTCCCTCCACTAAATCTGCCCTTGAGGTAGTGAGAAGTTACAACTTCAACAGAACGTGACAGAGGAAGAAAGGAGAACTGCTGGGGCCACTGTAATCCTGAGTATAATGGGTTTCAGCTGTGCTTTACTGAGCAAGTACCAGGGCTAGTACTCAGTCTGTCTTAGAGGAAGGACTTTCCACTGCGAGCTTATAAAGATGAAAAGAACAAAATACAGTGCTCAGAGTACATTTCCAGGCCCCATAGCCCCCTTTTCTGGGGCCCCTTTCTCGGCCCCCCTTCGTGAACTTCTGGACCCAACCGTGGTTCCCGTACATGTACGTGTATCTACATGTAAAAACGCATATCAAAAGCCTTGATGAATAGTGCCAAATAATTTATTTGCATTTTCAAATAGAATAGAAGTTGAAACTGATTTGCTAAAATTTTGAAACGAGATGAAATTTCTTGACATTTAATATTCGTTTAAAATTCAATGGCTGACGTAATTCTTTAATTTTGGTTCACTGTCAGCCAAGTCAGTTGTTCATTACGATGCCGGTGTCGTCACTTCCGGTTTCATCACTTCCTGTCGTAAATGCTCGCTGCATTTCATTTGAAATATGACAATTACTCTCCAATAATTATTATTAGTTCATATTTAACATGTTTAAAACAGGGATTTACTAGAAAGGTTCGAAGGTAAACAAACTCTGGAAAGTCTTAACAAACTCGAATCAATTTTCACTATTAAAATTCACCAAATGACAAAGTCTTTATTTACTGCTGCCGTTTTTTAAGTTTTCTCGGACCAACTTGTAAAACCAATACATAAAGTTGGTTGTTTGTGCCTCTGAATTTCTTCATGCGCCATAAAACAAGATACTGTTAAGTAAAATTATAAATCCGCAAAGTAAAAATAAACACACCCAAAACTTTTAAATTGGGAATCTTGCAAAACTTTGATCAGATCTCGTTCACTTAAGTGCGACATGTATATCATATGACATGTACCATCCAATACGCTTGGCGCTTGTACGGGAGCTACATTTGAGGCATCTTGAGTTCGTGACAATGGATTAATTGGATTTTTGCATGTTTCATTGTACAACCTGCTGGCACAAAGCAAACCATTATTTGTCTTAGTTATTTCAGTGCTTGGTGTTGCTTTCTTTGTAACTTTCAGCGGTTTTCTTCTTTGATATTTATAAATGTCGGCTTTTCACTTCTCTTTACTCAGTTGACAAAAGCTTCCGACACCTTGTCACTTCACATTTTTCCGAACAGCTGGAAAAGCCAACTTTTTCTCATAATTGGTACTAGCATGAATTAAATTATGGAAATCAGTTAGTTGTTATTTTTTGGATACTTTACATGAATGCAAAGATATTTGTATCGTGATTCGCAAGACACTTTCTGCGTGTGCTTCAACTACAACTTGCACACATGCAGTCTTCAGGTTCAAATTTTTGTATTGTTAATTAACACATATATAATATAATACTGTAACGGATAATTACAAAGGGAAGAAAATAAACTAGGGGTGCATGAATTAATAAACCGATAAGGCTTGTATTAATAGATATTCGTACACTCTTTCTACAGCCAAAATTCATCTATATCGAACGATATAAAAAGAACAGAAAACACAACAACCTTAAATTATGCGCACAAGTCTTGGAAGTTTACTCGCATTTGTGACACATTTCTCAAGTCAGTTCTTCGATTAAAAAAAAAGTAAATATAATGACACTGCGAACTATGATACACCAGATTTCTGTTATTTCGATATCTAAAGGGCAACGAGTTGCGAGATAAGTGACATCACAAGACAGAGACACTGGTGTAAGTTTGTTCCATCGATAAATCTCGCGCAATTGGCATTCCCTTTGTTTATGCTTGTGACTATGTTTATCTGACAAGTGTGAACCAAGATTTTGGAATTAACAAGTATTCAACATTTGTTTACTTACCTTACATCTTTTTACCGTTAAAATGATACACTGCCTGTCTTTAATATCAGTTCCTTTAACTCAACAAAACTTGTTGGCAGAGCCAAGTCTACTAAATTCTCAAAGAGAACATGACTGTAACCCTTTCAATGGACAACCGTTCGGTAATAAAGAGTGATTCGTTCGCGTCATTTGCAGTTTCTTGTCAAATGATGTTTTTCTATTTGAAATGGTCATTTTCGACATACAATCGGGATAAAAAAATGCTAGTTTATTTAGGCCAAAGAAAAATGAAAGTCCATATATATTGTGATAGCTTGGGGCTATTGTTAGCTAGCAAGATACACGAATTCCAGTTAAACCATAGTAAATAACTGCCAAACAGTGAGATAAATCACGGCTCGGGGTTCCGAGTTTCTGATCCAGATAAATAGTGGGAGTGTCGAGATAGTGAAGCGAGGTTGAGATATTGGGAATTATTATATACTTGAGCTTTTAAAATAGAAAGAGCTGCGAATTTCTTGTTAGTGAAGTTTATCTAAACTATAGCTAAGATTTCCATTAATGCACACTATAGATACAAATTGGCAAATAAATACGTTCCCGAACAACCAAAGGGTAACTCGTGGTATATTTTTACCAATTCAGTTAAAAACTATACTTCGCTCAGAATTAAACGGGTTAATCCACCGCCCTTTCTAAAAGTTGTAATTTGATTGTTGTTTGCTGTTATTTATTATTTTGTATTTTCATACTGTTGAGATATTCGTCAAAAAGACACTAATTTTAGATTTAGGTTTAACTAAAGTTGCACCTGATTGAAGTTTGTCAGTAGTTTCGAATTATTGAATGTCGGTTGCCCGCGTTTACTGAAACTTTAGGTTTAGGCTGCTTTGTGTGCCGGACGTCCGTATCGAAAATACTCTCTACTGAGTGAAATGAAAAACTTTATATCTTTCTATTAAATATATTAGAATATTATTAAATGAGCGATTTTGTCAGTTTTGGCACACGCGCTAAGCTAGAAGATTGCTGAAAATTTTGCTTTAGTTTGAATGAAACCTTTCTGTAGAGATGTCAGTGGGCGTAAGGGGAATTCGGCTTCAAAATGTCGAATATATTTTGTTATATGTACTAACGATTTCTTTTCTTCACTTTTGTCCGTAATACTGAGTTCGTTTGCGCTGTATCGGATAAGGCCTGTCATCCTTTGACATTTTCTGTTTTTCGATAAAAGCCCCATTAGAACCCTGTCAACTTTTATTGAGAAATGTAAACTAGCGGATCACCAAAGCCTGCAAAATTTTGAGTTAATTGGCTTTTGCCGTGTAGTGTACAATATTCAAAAAAATATTATTCTGGTTAATGTTGCTCTGGTTTTTAAGAAGTTTTCAAGTTGACGCTCCTCAAAACTATATACTTTGTGTACGAAACCGTTAAAAAGATGGCTTCATAGCTACCGGTTACAAACTTTATCGAAAATAAGAAAATTGCCAAGATGAGTCTTCCAACAAACATTTTTACAGCAATTACTTGTATAGTAATCTTGGGTGCAACGCTTGAAAGTTTTGTCCAACTCAATGGAAAATAAAATGATCTACGCTTCAACGGAAATGTTCTTCTAAAGATTAGATTCATTAATTAGATTTTGTTTCATTCTTGATAATATCAGTTCTTTTGAAATGTTTATCTGTATTTCGTCAAACAACAATTACCGCCCGTTCAGTTCGCCGGTTAATTCTTACTCTCAGTCTCTTTTAAACGGCATTGTCATCATTTTCACTTTTCCTATTTCGTCTTTGAAAAATACATTGAACAAGCATACCCGTTTTTGAAACGAAAACAGCTTTTTAAACCTCTACTTTCTGGCAAACTCTTGATACAGATAATTTCACTCTTCTTCACAATTAACAGTCTTGACCGACGCGCCTCGGAACATTATAGGATCAGCTCGGTATATGTTGGCAAGAAAGAGATTTCTTTTGGGAAAATGGACAGCAACTAATGACCAGAATACTCTTAATTTTGCAATTACCCTTACTTCAATCACTGTCAATGAATGAATGATCTCTGAGTGAAAGATTTCGTTTGGTGCTAAAAGCGTTATAGTCTGTTGCGAGCTCATGCGAACCCTGTGGATCTTTATACAGCCTTCAGTCAAAATACAGAACTTGGAATATAATTTTCTTTTGTTTCGTAAGAATCCCCTGCAAAATGTTTGCATAAGTAGGTTACGTTTAGTCTGAGAATTTATTCATAAGTAGCAGCAATTAGATCGACAAATGTACCAATATAACTATAGCCGCCATGCCCACCGAGGTGACGATTTTCCGGGGATGTTTCTTTTTCTTTAAGTTCAAGTGCTCATTTGATCTCATTTGTTTTTGTCGTGACGATCTCAGACAGATCAGATATCGGCGCCGCAAGGCAGAACACAAGTACTGAAGAAGGTTTAACCACGGTCCTTGGGTCTCTTTGAACACGACGTAGGAACTTTTCCATCTGTTATCTCTTGCTTTAGTTGAATACATCACATGTAGCAAACTTTTCCGCTTCAGAGATATCAAGAAATATGATAATGATCTCGTGCAACTGTTGATCTTGTGACTGAAGTGAAAGTGTGCATGCACGATTGATCCGACCTTTGTTAATGAATAAGAACAAGTCCGACTTGAGTCTTCACTTATCGAGATGAGAAACGCTTCTTTTGGATATGACTCCGTTACTGCGACCATGAAATTGGAAATCTCAGCGGAGGGCGCCATCGTGTATGCCGGGGTCATGGCCATAATTCTTGCAGCAGCCATCTTTGGAAACCTCTTGATTCTGCTAGCAGTTTACCGAACATCGACACTGAAGCGCACAACAGCCGTGATTCTTGTTGTTAATTTGGCCTCAGTAGACTTTCTAGTCTCCTTATTTATCGTTCCGTTTGTTATATCAGTCGCAGTGATGCACACTTGGACGCTTCCAGCCTTTGTGTGTGCGGCCACAGGCTTCTTGAACGCTTTTCTTACCGCTTCCCAGCTCCTCGCTCTGTTTCACATCAGTGTAAACCGTTACATCGCGGTCGCCTTTCCACACTCGTACGAAACCCGCTGCACCAAGAAACTCACAGTGGGCATGATCGCCACTGGCTGGGTTTATTCTCTTCTCTGGACTCTGATGCCGTTTTTCGGTTGGGGAAAAATTGGATTCGACAATGGTTCCCTTTACTGTAACATTCTTTGGAGCAGGAAGCATCGCGGCTACGCTATTGCGTTACAGACAATGTGTTATATTGTGCCAGCGTTACTTGCCTTCATGTTGTATGTAGGAGTTTACAGAAAAGTACGTTCTCGTTCAAGGACGTTTTTGAAAAGCTTTGCCTCGACCTTTACATTAAACAGCGTGCAGGGCGCCTCAAGGGGATCGAGGGACGATCTGGCCGAGCTTTCAAGCGACCGCCCGGTAAGCAGTCGCAAAGAAAGTGAGTCGGTTTCCAGATCTGATGCGCCCGACACCGACTCGTCCGCTTGTGTAAAGCTGAGCAAGAAAAGAAAGGCAATGGAAATACGCGTGACGAGGTCATTGCTTGCCGTAGGGTTTTTCTTTGCCGTATGTTGGTTACCGCGGGGTGTCGCAAACCTTTGGGCTGTGTTCATGGGTCGCAAGGCCGTCCCAAGAGTCCTGGAATTAGTATCCACTACTTTTATCTTCGCTAACTCGGCCGTTAATCCTGTGCTTTATGCGGCTCTACACCAGGAGTTCCGTCGCGCATTCAAAAGACTACTGTGCTGTGACTCGGGTAAAAATGGAAACAACAACATCAACAGCAAGTCCACTGCCGGCCCGCGCAAGAACTCGATACAGCTTGCAGGAATGGAATAAAACTTGCATACCTTTATCTTAGGCCTGCTAACTTAGGAGTGGTGCCGGGAAAGATTTGCTTGCCAGAATAGGGAGTGCCAAGGCATGGCAGATGGACTTACTTCTGCTAGTACTGCTCTTTATTCGAAACATCTCAAAGCGCTTTGCAATCATACAGCAGCTTCAAAAAAGGATTGTCTCGTTCATTGTGCATTCGTGCATAGTGCACTCGTACACACGCAAGCTAAGCTGTTTAGATGAGGTGGTAGGGACTTTAAGAAGCTAGTACAGCTACGGCTCAGGCACCAGCTTTCTGTTTTTCGCGTTTCTTTCGTTTGATACCTATTCTTTCTTATTGTTTTTTTTATGAAAGAGTGTAAATCGACCGAACTGCAGACCCTGGTTGTAAAACAGAACTAATAACGGAACAATTTGAGTATTCACTTTTATGTTCTCCAGAAACCACAAATAAATGGTTTTCACGTTGTAACATCGGACTCGACGGTGGCCAGCTGGTCAGTTGTGCAGTGAATTGTCTTTGTTAATTAAGCCTTTTGTTTTGCGCCTTCCTCGTAGCCGTAGCCGTACTAACTTCTTAAAGTCATTAATAGTCCCTGATAACGGTCGATCAGTCGGCGCTCAGCGATTACATGCAGTGGTCTGCTCTTCTACAAACAGTACCTGTGAGCCATTCAGTTAAGACTTTCACGTCAGTTTTACCGTTGTCGTGTTAGCCCGGATTTCGGACTCTTTCTTTGTCATGTAAGATATAAGACAAAATTAAAGCAACGTTTTTATCGTACGCTTCCCGCGCGGCCAATCCACTTGTTGCTTGTACTTTCTAGGCTAACCTAAAATGAATTCACTGGAAGACATTTTTTTTAAAAAAACTACTCACTTCATTTTGAAATGAGGATAAGGAGATCTTCCATAGTACCGTATTACCTCTATTAAGCCCACTGGGGGCATATTCTTTGCCAGTGCTTTTGGAGTGGGGGCTTATTACACATGTATTAGAAGGGGAGGGGGGCTATGGGAGCTTAATAAATTTTCACGTTCTTTAGAAGTTCATAATTAGTTTTATTCATAATTTTAACAAGTAAAATGGCTTTCAAAGGCCTGTCAAAGGAAAAGGACCACAAAGTTCAGCAATTTTAAACAAATCAGTTTAATATATATAATTTATTGAAATTAGGCAGTTTATGACCTGATCAGTAAACGGACGCGAGAGTATCAGTGTTTATAATGCATACACCCGCAAGTTGTAGCTAGCACTCATATTTCTGCTTTGAAACACATACGGCTTTTATTAAAAAAAATATATACCGCCCGCAGGGGTGGGGGCTTATTCGAGGTAGTAATTTTTGGCGCCTCAGACTGGGGACTTTTTAGAAGGGGGATGCATTATTAGAGGCTGGGGGATTTATAGACGAAATACCGTATGTAAAACAATTGTCTGCTTCCTACATGCATGTTACTTTACATCTATTGAAAGATATTCAACTTACACATTCTTCCCAGAGTGTTTGTACTGGCTCCTATATAGACCGTCCAGTTCTGCTCCTAATAAAGCTTCAAAGTCCATCTTTATAACATATTTTCCAGTAGGAAGGGCCTCTGCCATCTCCATTACATAGAATTGGTTCTTCTTAAACCAGAATGGCTCCTTTGCGAATTTTTGTGGTTCTATAATGGAAAAAACAAGTCAGTTCCATTGTAACGTCATCATCTGCTAATTGACTCATATCAAAGTGTGATTTATATGTGAAAGTCAAAGTACATTTATGGTTGGCATTACATTTATGGTGAGTATTACATTTGTATTTATAGTTTGTATTGCATTTATGGTGCTAGTATTACAATTATGGTTAGTATTACATTTATGGTTGGTTCTACACTTATGGGTGATACAAGAATGACAAAACAACCTAAGTTATTCTCACCATTTTCTCCGTATTTCTGCAACGTTGCCTTGGTGACATTCATCTTGTTGGTGTGAACCAAAACATACGTAGCCGGGCTAGTGACGTTGACTTGGATAACAACATTGCCATTAAAAACCAATTTCTCAAGATTAATTTTCAGCAGTACATCGTAGTGAACTGGAATAATGTTCGTTGGTAGACGGACATTCCAGTAAGGTTCTGGGCCCGCTGTCGTCGAGCCAGCAGTCGTAGGCATCACCGCTGTGGTCCCTCCGGGGGAGGTTGGTGATACGCTTCCATACTTACCCCCTGTCCCTACGGATGCCAAAAGGAATAGATATTACCCTGTCAGCTCTGTTAAGAGGGAACTGCCCCGCATATTTTGTTATTGGGGGAATTGAAGGGAGATTTTAAATGGGGAAAAAGTTGTTAGAATGCCACAAACACTGATCATAAGCAAGCATACAAGCCGTAGTTGCGGTCGTTCATTAAATATTAACTCCAACACTTCATTTTAAGCTTACTTAAAATTCAAAAAAGCTAAAACAACAACTTTTAAAACAGCTTTCCTTGAACTTATCTCCCAAAAATCCCAAAATACTTCTGAATCTTTATACTAACTACGACACTGTTTTCGGGCCGTTTAACAATCTTCTTCTACTCCGGCAGGACTCCAATTCACGAATGTGTAATTTCCTATAAAGGGGCTAAGGATGGTACAGCTTGACAAGAATGTTTGTAAACGTTTCCGTATCTCTGTTTGCGGGGATGAGAAAAGCCCCTACCCCCCGGCCCCCCCAGACTTCGCTACATGCTATATATAATACGTGAAAATAGGAACTATAATTGTATGTATATCCCCGAGTGCCACAGGTTAGCAGTCGAGGCAATAAATTATATATAAATAGAAACGTACTTACTATTTGCCTAAACTCTAAAGTGAAGTAAACCCTTGTTGCTTTACAAACAGAACACACACTTTTCCGAGCAATTCGGAAAAGTCACCATTCTTATACTAAAAAATAACACCAAGGTATTCATATTTATTGACCTACATGTCATTTAAAAAAAAAAAAAAAAAAAGAAATAGAAGTTCGCGTGCCTTTGTTCGAGATATCGATACTAAACTGTTTTATCTTCATCAAAAATTGCAAGAAGCATTTATAATTTTCATTTAAATCAATCATATAATTGCGTCACAGAACGGAGAAGTAATCGCAAGTGCTCGCCAATTTTCCCGCTGATGCGGGGGTGAAAAACCCAAACATATGAAAACATAAAAGCGGAAGTGGTTGAGGTCACACTAGGCACTGTTCAGTGGTGAACTTGCCAGAAAAATAACTTTACTATTTCTCAACTATAGTAAACGTGGAACAGCAGATCAAACAACTTCTGAAGCATTCCAGATGTGCTGCACGAAACCTTGATACATGATGCTAGACAGGTCCATAAAAGTGATGACATCTTTGGAAAATAGCAGCGTGTTATGATATCAAAAAAAGATAGCATTTTGAGTCGTAAAGTGGAAAGGATTGTGGTTTCAACACTTTGTATTTTTTACTCCTCTTGACTTTCCCTTGCCGTGCACGTCGGATTAGATTTCTTTTGGTCTTTCAATTAAACAAACTCACATGAGGAACACTTAATTAAACACAAACTGCTTTTGACGAAATATTTTGCGTTCATGTCCCAGTTCATTTTATATTGAAAGGTTTATCTAACCTTGTCCTACCTGGATGTTCTTGGCACTATATTATCGGATTTGTTTTGGTGTTTGATTCCATCAAACCTGCTCGCAAAAGCCTTCCGCTATCTTTTTAAATATTCTAAAGCGCAAAGAAATGGCCTCAAACTCGTGAACAAAGTCCAATATACCCCAGGAGAACAAGGTCATCCGACAGGGGTACACAAGTGACGGAATATTAAACCCGTCAGCTAGATAAGCAAAGGTAAGATCTTACTACTGATGTACCATGCTTTTTGAAATATTGTTAACTAGAGATATTTCTATTTCCGGCATCCATCGCAAGTTTGAGCTATAGTAGACACTAAAAAGCGGGTTACACTTGAAACGTTCTTAACTTTAGTAAACAGCAGGTATTTTAAAATTGGAAATATAAAAATTTTGGCCTCAACCGACACCGTTATGGCCTCTCATCAAAGCTTTATAAATTTAAAAATTAGCAAAGGACCGAAGCGTACGTGCCAATTGAACGGAAGAAACTTGCGAGTATACCGCCGCACTCGGATGTTAGGCGTAAAAGGGATGTCTGACGGACGAATATAAAAAAACTACTTTTCATCACTTTTCAGCGACTGTATCAAAGTATAATTCATTTATTGCGCAATCTGCCCATTGCTCGGCAAAACGTGTAATAAAAAGACGAAAATATTAAATGTTCAACTACAAATTAAACTATTCAAGCACAATTCTGCCTCAGACTCAGCAGATCAGTATGATGCATGCCATGGATTGCTTAATGAAATGGAATTAATACGAGCTGAGTCATTGACTGCTGCAGCGAACGCATCCTTGGGATAAATTATTACCTGACACTGCAACGCTCAATTTAAATGCATCGAGCCATTCGATTATTATGCATTTGCTTGTAGTTGCAGTAGAAAATGCAAAGAACTACTAGCAGTTTTTGAAACGGTAAGTCTGTATGGAACTGACCAACCAAGAACCTGTCCTCTTTTCCAGCACTAATAACTGGCATCATTTTTAAAAATCTCAGTTTCAAAAACGAAAGCAAAAACACTTCTTTAAATAACTATGGCGTTAAACAGATTTTTAAAAAAGCTAAACGATTGAAGGTGTGGATTGTTGTATGTTTTAAATAACTATTAACTTTACTCAACATTATTCTTATGAACAAGAATTTTGGTCTAAGAGTTTCGGGGGTGGAGGCGGAACCACGAATCATGTCCGAAAACTTAGTACGAATCATGAAATTTTGCCTTTAAAACTTAAGGAATCACGAATAACGAGCAACGGCCAATGAATCAGGAATAAGTTAAATCTACTATAGAATAAATCGTGAATCATGGAGAACATTTGTAGATGAATCACGAATCGCTGAATTAAGAGGTTAGGAATCACGAATATCTGAAGTCAAATTATTATATTTAGATTCCTACTAACTAGTCCACATAACCAGTGGATCTTTGTGGTTGATTATAACAATTTATCACGTCAAGGATATGTGTCCATGTGGCACTAACTTCTAAGATATCTACACATTGATATTACACGCTTTTTTTATAAGAACAACTTTGTAAGAACAATGAGGCTTAAATTGGCAAAAATTCAAGAACAATTTAAGAACAAGCTAAGGCTGAGGCTCAATAACTGACTGAACCACGTAATTTAACTTGGCAATACAGTATAAAACACAAAAAGATTCACGGTATTTTTTATTTGTTACGAAATCATTGTCCCAAATGACACATGTAGCACTGATGTTCCTCAGTTACAACAAACAATGAAGGTTAGATCGCCTCTAAATACAGCTGTACAATACATGTATGGTGCGAGGAGTTTCGTTTTCCAATGCCTTCTTTCTATTTTGTATTAAATTTTATTCCAGTTCAAACCGCTAATAGAAATAAGAACAAATTAAGAACAATTTGAGGCTGAAGTCGCCAAAAATTAAGAACAATGCGCCTCGGCAAAATTTACTGGTTCTTATAAAAGAAAGCGTGTCTGTATTTTTTCTTTAATCATTGTGATCACCAACAGAGCCCAAATAGGAAGATAATACAAAAGAATGGGGTTTCCTTTACAAGAACCAGTAAGACTTTTTGGCCGAGCCTCGTTTGTCTTAAATTGCTCTTACTTTTTATTGAGTTTCTCAGTATGGATCGCAACCAGAGCTTGAGCCTGAAATGTTCTCCACTTCTTTCACAAATTTGGTGAAATCTGAGTCTCAATGTTCCTATAAAGGTTGTTCTTACAAAAAGAAAAGCGTGTTCATTTCCCGGTCTGCGGGTCATTCTCGCTTAATAGTTCCTGCACTGCGTATTGCATCACAACTTTTAAAACGACCTTTCCGCTGACAGGAGGGTTACCTAATAGCCAATACAAACGTCATCAAATTATTTGTAGTTGTAAAATTCCAACGAGCCGAAAATTTGCCGTGAGGAAGAAAGGTGAAGCATGTGCCAGCAAGGTGCCACGAAGCTAGCCGCCTGTGTGCCGCTGCCCCATAGGTCCATGAAATGTCTGAGTTCTACGGTGACATGAAAAGAATGCTGCCAAGCATTACGTTGATATCGCGTGCTATCGTAACATCGTGCACTAAGCTATTAAGATAACAAGTAAACACAACATCAAGAGAATTAACTATATATATAAGACCATACTCTATGCATACTCTTCAGACATGGCTCTTCAGACTAATGCAATGATCAAGATTTTTCAACTCACCACCGCTGCCTTACCTGTTGCCTTACCAAGCAGTGCGCCAAGTACGATGACAATAATAACCAGTATTATCACCAACAACGCGATCAGAATGCACTTCAGTTTGCTGACAAAATATCCGCCAGGAGGCTTGCCTGATATCATAGTGAATTGTTCTGCCATGATTCGCTGCACTCTGGCGTCCTCAGCGCCAAACGATACACTGCACAGCACAAAAGCAGCACTATCGACGCGATGTCACCGAAAGCTCGATATTTGATATTCTGAATTTAACCAGAAACCGCTTTGTTTGATGGACAGACCGGATATTAGAATAAACAATAATAAGGCAGAGCGCGATAAGCTTGGCCAATCGCAAACTTTACATTCAAGATCAGGCGTTGACAACATATTGCTGGGCCAAATGCAAAACAGGATCTCCTTATTCCTAATCCGATCCTAATCCAAAGCCAAACTGTCAAAATCTTATCCCGTCAGTTGTGAACAAAGACTATCATTGAATAGTTTTTTAAGTTGTAACATAACTGATACTAATTAGTCCTATTCATAATTTGTAGACTCTACGTCTGGACTAAACAAATAGAAAATGTGGAATCACGGGATGTGAGTGACCATGATCTGCAACCATGACAGTGAACGGACGTGTCGTGATAACCCCACTCGAATATGTCAACTCGACGACATCCTCGAAGAGCCAAGGGGCGGGTCCGTCAGGCGGGCGAAACTAATCAGGTCGAGGCGCGACAAAATTGATACACCACACTCCTCCATATCAGAACTGATATTCGGAAACATTTGGATAATCTTCGGTAAATCTTTGGAAACCTTTGAAAACTGTCGAAAACAATTTTTGACGTTCGGAAATTTCTTTTTCCTCGACTTCCACATAAAATTCTCCCCCGTGACCGCATAACGCATGATGAATATGCATTCCAATTA